>JAVDBV010048411.1:0-23948 GCA_032619315.1 Piper longum | reverse complement strand
GTCACAATAGCTGTGAGTGGCTGGACCTACCCATACGTTGTTCCATAGCCATCGATCTGGCCTTGGCAACCCAGATGTAGCCATGAATATAATGAACTCCTACCTACTCCTTAATTTGACCAAGGACACGAGAATTATTATAACTCATTTCTTACATTTAATTTGCAACTCGATCACACGCCACATAGGATGTTCCATGCTCACTCAATATGTACACTACATCGACACCCCCCCTGTAACATCCCAAATTCGGTTCACGCTCATGAACCGAACTGGCAAGTTACGGCCCCGGTTAGGTCGGCTATCCCGAACCCAACTCATATGGATCCACTCTCGGCGTTTTAAGATGAAGATACGACTCATCATTCATGGATGAATGCATAAAACCCTAACAGGATACTACATGGATGACTTGACACTCAATTCATACGCAAACCATGATTTCAATAGAATTAAATAAATTTCCAAATTTAAAACTGTCGAAATCTCCCCTAAAAGTATAATTAGGGGCCACCTTGTCAAAATGATATACATACAAACATACAAGAATATATCAACAACTTTATTCACACAGTCTAAACTACTATAACTCATTCTGAAACTTGGGTCTCAGCCGACCTGTGCATCTATTCATGTTTCAAATCATGTCATCATGTCTTAGCAGTTCATCACATCATCATTCTTTTCATTTCCTCACATTAGTACGAATATAATAAAATCATAATCGAAATATTAAACATTCAGTCAACAAACATGTGTGTCTGTGTGTGTGCAAAAGACCTCATTGCTCATCCGTCCAGGTTGGCACATCTGTCTCATACTCATCACCTACATATAGTACGAAAACGCGTCAGTAACGAGTGTTACTTGTCCATAATATAACTAATAATAAACTGGCTATGAGAGCAAACTCTGATATGAAAGAAAAATCTATATATACTCCTCGTGATCTCTCTGAAGGGCACCTATTGAGGAGCCACTGGGCTGCAGACCCGGTAGCATCCCGAACTGACTGATCTATTGTTGTTATTGCCTCACTCGGCATTTTCTTACTTCATTTTCTGGTCTCGAATCCTAAGCCCTCTCCTTACCTCCATATTTCTCTTGGCCTTGAGCACGAAGGCCGAGTACTCTCAGGCAGTCGCCTTTACTACCCTTTGAACCACAAGTCATGACATGCGCTGTACTAAACAATACCCGTAAACCTCCATGTTCTCTGGGTGTGAGGAACTCGAACGCGGAGTTGTCAAGATCCCTCAGGAATGGAACAATCTCCTTACTAATCCAGAGCCCGCTTTGACTGTCACGGCATCCACTCATGGTACGTGAAGTCAATTTCGTCATCTCTCGTCTCATTGAAAACTCGGTAAAAATATATATAGGCCTGGGAAGGGATTTATAAAATAGGCCCGAAGGCAACTTGCGGTGAATCTTGTTTTCGAAATCATTCTCTAGGGATCTCATCCTCAAGGGTTAATAATCCGGAAAACTGTTCGGCTAAATGGCCCGAGTTAAGTGGGATCCAATAAAACGCCACTTAACCCGTCCTTCAAGTCATAAATCAAACATAAAATAGAAAGAGCATAAAACGGATGCGAGTCCTAAACGGACCTCGTAGAAGCTCCAAGCGTGTCATCGCGCCTAGGTGGCGAGCTCCTACTCCGTACCTACACATCAAATCTAAAAACTAACGCCCGCTAAATGAATGATGCATCAAACTGGCATGACCAACACACTCATAATACAACATCTATCAATAGTCAAACAATCATTAATGTAAATAATTTTAAGTCATTCTATTTATACTAATTTTATTATATTTTTCTAAATTTTGTCGTGGTCAATTATCATGCTCAAATTTACTTTACCTCATTAGATCGCTTAACATTCATTCATACTTAATCATATCATGTCACTGATCACTTCATCAGTAATTAGTGTTTAATCACATCAACATTAATTAAGCAATCCTATCATGTTGTGCTAACAATCATCAATTTAAAATAATAAACTTAGAGGTAATTATACCTTATGTTGTCAGTAGTCGGCGACGGCTAGGGTTTCGTCGTGCGTGCATCTAAAACCTCGAATTCGGTGCTCGATAGCGTCCAAAGCTCGATCCGGTTCGACTGGATGAACTCGGCGAAAGATCCAGCGAATTCCATCAATTCGGTTTTTCGGCGAGTTTTGGCTGTTTTTCGGCGGGTTTAGTGGTTTTAAAGCGGTTTTTTGGCGACAATCGCCGACGGCTTCTACTGGCCAGATAGTGGTGGTATTGGGTACCATTATAACTGGTTTGGCAAGCCCAACGCATCTGTGGCATCGACGTGGCCAACGGGGGCGTCAGCTCGCCAGAAAATGGCAAAATAGGACCGTCAGTGGTGGGTGCTAGATCTGGCCGGCCTGGGCGGCGATGGGCTCCACTCCAATTGGGGAAGCTCGCTAGGTGGTCGAGGGTGTCAAGGCGACCACTCGATCGCGACGGTGATGGTCACCGACGACGCGATCGGCGACGGAAGCGCAGCGCACGGGCACGGCTTCCTCGCATCGTGGAGGCCGGGCAACGGCCGAGAGGACTTGGGGTAGCACGACGACACCACGGTGAGCGAAGCGGTGTCGATTGGCGGCCGGGAGTGCCAACAACGTTGTCGAACAGGAGGCGGCGGTGGCTAGGGCTCGGGAAGGGGGAGAAGAGAGAAAAGGTTGGGGGTGAAAAATAACTGGGTGGCATACATGTAAATAAGACTTAACTTGACGATGCGTCGAGTCAAAATAATTATTAACTCGTAATAAATTCTAAAATAAATTAAAAAAAAATCTGGAAAAATCCTATAAAATAAAATAAACATAACAAGATCAAAATGACTTGTTCTATAACTAATAACCGACCCAAACTGTCCATAACGTATCCTAACGTAATAAACGACCTAAAACTAATTCTATAATCAAACTGCATAATAAAAAAAAAATACTGCATATTTCTATATATTCTGATAACTCATTTTTTTCTGTTGTATTTATGACGTTATCATCATATACTTGAGCATGCATAACCCCTAATATCTCATACACGCGACCGGCGTCGACTCATTATATGTGTTCTGAAACATACTTAGACTCAAAATAGCGGTTGAACCGACCGGTTCTAAATATAAAACCCTAATTCGAATCGTAGATTTTATATACTAAGTTCAAATTTCGAGCCAAACCAAGCTGAACACTTTTTAACTCAAGTTTTATTCGTTACTTAATTAGCTACTTATTTCGAACCGAATATTTTTTTAAGTATAAAAGTAATAAATACAAGTTTAAGCCGAATGTAAAAAGTTTACTAACCAGCTTGTGAACATCCCTAATTAACACCCGAAGTAAACGTAAACTGGTTGATATGAGTCCCATTCCCACTTTTGATAGGAGGCCCATTTACAACTTCGATCTTCGGGATTGTCCACGGTCAGACACGATTCCAGATCAAAAACACGAAATGGGAGCCGTCGCCGTCGCCGGGGGAATCCTCGTCTCCTTTCTCGCCGTCGCCGTTGTGGCCGCCGGCGGCCTAGAGTCGCCTCAGTACACGGTTGTCCAGTCCGAGTCGGACTTGGAGGTCAGGCTGTACCGATCATCCTCTTGGATGTCCGCCCCCGTCCGTCATATTTCCTTCCACCAGGCCACCAAGCGAGGCTTTCACAGGTAGTATGGTAGTACCTCGTCAAACCATTCTCCCCCTTTTCTTCTTCTTTTTTTCTTTTATTTTTTTTTTATTTTGTTGTTAACGAATGAATAAGTCAGTCCGTGATTCATGATGTTGGAGCTAACAATGTTCTGTGTGTATGTGTTGAACGGATCTTATTTCATAGTCTGCTTGGATAAATAAGCGAATGTATCTGCGAATTTTTGTGCCCCCAGTTGTTTTTATCTGGGGTTGATTTATACTTTGGATGGTTTGAATTCCGTATTTCATGCGATTTGGATGATCTAAAATTGTTGATCAGTAGCTGTTGGTCATGTCGAGGATGTTGATATTATGACCTTTTCTATGTAGGTTTAGATGCGTAATGTCGACATCATTTTTACAGTTTCTTTTGAGAAGTATAAACATGGATTAAGCTGTAACAGAAGATCGGATAAACGATGGGCAGTAGCAGTAGAGATGGTTTATTATTACTATTATTATACTTCTTCTATGGCGATTGGAATGCTTGTTATGGCTCAATACTTCTGCCTTATTCTTTTTCTTGCATGAGCTACATGCATTCCATTCTATATGGATGTTTTCTGTTTTTGCTTGTGTTCAATAATTCATTGGCAAGTGTAGAGGGCTTAATGTTGTTTTTATGGGGAACCACGTGAAGCAAAACACCAATTGACGGCGGTGAAATGTCCCAACTTTTAGTGTTATTGTTTTCTTATGCATTAGAGAAGTATATCTATCTAATGTTATCTCACCATCTTATTGTTGTCCTAAGGCTTTGCAGGCTATGGATGACTGCATCTTATGAACAAATTTTGCATTCATTCTATTAGCTGACGATATTAGATGGAGGATTAGTTGCTATCTGAATCAAATTGCCCACAACTTGCTTTTGGCTTTTGACTAATTAGTCCTTACTACATCCTTTTATTCTGTTTCAAAAAGAAGAAAAAAATACCTCGGTTTCATCTTTTGATGTGTCATCAGGCTCTTCCAGTACATTCAAGGAGCCAATTTGAATTCTTCTCGCATTGCAATGACAGCCCCTGTTTTGACAAGCATTGTCCCTGATGCGGGTCCCCTCCACTCCTCAGCCTACTTCGTTCGGTTTTATTTGCCAATCAAATTCCAGGCAACCCCTCCGCTTCCTCTCCCTGAGCTTGATCTTCATCTCGATAAGTGGACAAGTCGTTGCATTGCAGTTAGGCAGTTTTCAGGTTTTGCAAGGGACAACAATGTGGTGGAAGAGGCGGAGAAATTGGCTACCAGCTTGAGCAGAACTTCATGGGCAAATGCAACCACTTCGGGAGGCACGAATGCCTACTCTATCGCTCAATACAATTTTCCATTTTGCCTGATTGGCCGAGTAAATGAAGTTTGGTTTGACTTAGATGGATCTAAAGTTGATGGTTGCTTGTGGACTGGATTGGATAGGCCAAAACTGATCGCAATCAGCTAATCATAAAATCCTCGAATAACATATATTCGTCTTACACATATAATGTATACCAACCAGTACTTGCATATTTGGTTGAAAATTATATGTTTCTTGTGTATAGAGCTCAATGGTTGTCTTGGTGGAACCTTTCCAAAGTGAAAATGTGTACATTCAGGAAATGTATTTGTGATCCCAGGCAAGAACTTACTAATTGTGTTGGTTCCATACTTTCATGTACACTGTCCATTTGGATGGAAGAATTTTGGTTGTGTACTAACCCACTTCCGGTGAAAGGTGTGCATAAACTTCAGAGTAAGCTACAATACCGCTCTTTAACCCACTTCCGGTGAACCTTTTTTGAAGCGTCCCTTGCCTCGTCCTCCAGACATGATCATGGCTTCAACAAGTAAGAGGAATTTGAAAAGGGGTGTGAACGGTGGACATTGTTTGGCATGTTTTGGGCAGGCTGATCAGCTCTTGTTCATGGTTTGTCTCTTGGATCAACCACAACCAGAACTGCAACATGCCACCATTCCAGTTTATTTCATGATTTTGATGTTTTGTGGGGGCTACTGTCTTTTATTATCTGTCCTCACTTTTGTGTCTCATCTCCCAAGCAAAACTGACAAGGCATGAGATGGAAAAGAAAGGGTGATTAACTGGAATAACTATGAAGATCTCTCTTCGTTTAGTGTGAATGTACCTTTTGTTTTCAGTACTACTTAAGACCAGAGAAAAGCTCCATGTTGGCTCTTTTTTTGTGAATTTTGATCAAAGCCGCTATTATTTATAAAACAATCGTGACTGGGTATGTAAGTTCTCCCCTTCTAAAATAATATACAAAATCTCTACCGTTTCTGATTCAACATATGTTATAAATACTAGCCGACAACTTACTGCGCAGGTTATGCTCTACGTCAACTCATAAGTGCATGATTTTTTTTTTGTGGACTTTGTGATGAAATACAACAGTTTCATAAGATCATTAAATTATGATATTTTTTTGTAAATTTTGAGATTAAATAAAAAAATGCTTTTGTAAGAAATTATCATATAAACTGGTATTAAAATCCTCATAAGATATTGTAGTAATTAATTAAAATTTGAGATTAATTAAAAAAATTATGACATATTATTTATTTTTTTGAGGTGTTGAGGTGGATGTCTACGATTGGTCAAAAAGTGAGGAACTACCCAGAAAAGAGAAAGGGTAGATGCTCAACAGATACCTAAATATGCAAAATCGAACTGTGAAAATCTAATGTTATTGCACTCATTAATCAAAGCCCACTATGTATTAGTATATGAAGTATATATCTCACATCAAAGAAAGGCCCTAGTTTACTCAATCCTTATATATAGATTTGAGTCAAATACCAACATATCAAATCAACAGCCAAGTTGGAAAAAACTAGGCTTGAGTTGGTCCATTGCATATGTTGTCCCTTTCCACAGAGCGTGCCTAGCTTCGCATGAGTAACAAGGTCGTGGGTCTGGGGGCCATTGCACTCTCTACCATGGCGAAGAACACCATCACACCGTTCCAAGTTGCACTCTTCTCCCAACTTTAGATTCTAGTGGTAACAATTGTGAAGAAACCAGAGTATATGTCTCCTCTGTGGGAGGTAGAAAAGGGAGCAAAGAGCAGGGATTTTACAAGGTGTACAGTGTCTTCGTTACTTTTGGTATTTAAACGAGCCTACAACCCAAGGAAGAGATGCACCATATGATGATGGGCAGAGGGAACATCTAGAACAAAGAGAAAGGAACCACAAAGTAAAGTGAAAGTAAAGAAGTTTGCTCTTCCTATTCCATGACCAGAATCTTATGTTAATTCCTTCTTCAAACATCTATTTATAGTTTATACACACCCCAATGATCCAATCCGGTCTTGTTCAATAAAGATAGCTAAAGTCGGGAGGCCTGCGTTGGAGAGTGAGATCTCTTTTATCTCCATGACCAATGAAATTATGAAAAAGAGGAGCGTGTTGGGTGCTTTCCATGGCCACACATGGGAGAGCTTATAATTATAAGCATGCCCATTTGCCTACTTTGCTTTGTCTATTCAACCATTGCAGGGGAATAGTTGCTTCTTCCTCTTGGATGCTGCTTCTTCTCTTGGATGGATTTGGTTGGGAATGGCGATTCATGGACAAAAACAAGGAAGATATGGTGGTCGGTCTTGTTGTGATTGCAGAAGAAGACAATTACTCCAATGTAAAGAACAAACAAGCCGGGAGGATTCCTCTTATATGGCGTCTTCTTCTTCATCCTCTCGTAAAATCTCTCCAATCATTCACATTTTTGTTGCTTTCCTTCTCATTTTGTCTTCCTCCGAGGCCGACCAGCCCCTTGTTTCCAATCAAACCTTCCGACCGGACGGCCAGGTGAAGAAGCTCAGGTGGATACAGGGCCGTCTGAGGCAGATTAACAAGCCATCTCTCAAGACAATCCAGGCATTTTTTTCTCGGCTATAGCTCATTTGATTTTTGCACTTGTTTCATATACTTTTTGGAGCTAGTTTTTTGACAAGTCTGATATGAGTTCTTCTACTGAAAACAGAGCCCGGATGGTGATCTGATAGATTGTGTTGCATCACACCGTCAACCGGCGTTTGATCATCCTAGATTGCAGGGAAAGAAGCCACTGGTACGCGAATTGACATTGTTAGAGAATTAAGAAGCCATGATTGAAATTGGAATATAGTAGCTGATGAGTTAGCTATTTTTCTATATGTTGTGTTCAGGATCCGCCGGAGCGACCAAAAGGCCATCGACCCATATCAGGTTTTTCGCCGGAGAGCTTCCAGCTATGGACGAATGGAGGAGAAACATGCCCACAAGGCACAATTCCGATCAGGAGAACCACAGAGAAGGACATGCTGAGAGCAAGCTCGTATCAGAGGTTTGGAAGAAAAAGAAGAAGAGCGGCCGCTAGAGCAATCAGACGAGATGCTACTTCCAGCAGTGATCATGAGGTTTTCGCCATTCAATTTCCTCTGTTTTGTTCATTAACGGATTCTAAACTTAGATTTGTGCCAACCAAGTAATCATCACTTGTTATGATTGTGAATAATTCTTGCAAACATCTTTGTCAAAACAATCAACCAATTCCTTCAAAACCAATACAATGCATCATGAGTACTATGTCTACTTTCCTTCACATTCACTCCTCTCCTCGACCATTTCCTCTTGACGAACATTATTGGAACTTATTCTTCAAGCTTCCATCTGAACCTTACCCATTTTTGAGTTCCCTCCACTTTATTGATGTTAGGTGAGTGTTTTGCAATTTACAGCATGCGGTCGGGTATGTAATGGGGGATCAATACTTTGGTGCCAAGGCTAACATAAACGTGTGGGCGCCGGTTGTCAGCGACGCGAATGAATTTAGCTTGTCTCAAATGTGGGTCATCTCCGGCAACTTTGGTGACGACCTCAACACCATTGAAGCCGGTTGGCAGGTATGTTACCAATCCTTGTTTCCTTTCACCCTCCTCCTCATCCAAATTATACGTACCCACCATCATTTTTCTGATAATCTTCTTTGCGTTGTCTTCTACAGGTAAGTCCGGAACTGTATGGGGATAACTATCCTAGGTTCTTCACCTACTGGACAGTAAGTAGTACTAGACTACAAAGTGATTGAAATATTTATGGTTAGTAAGATCAATTGATATTAACATGTGTTCTATTATATAATTGATAGACGGATGCATATCAAGCGACGGGGTGCTACAACTTGCTGTGCTCGGGCTTTGTGCAAACCAACAACCGGATAGCCATTGGAGCTGCTATCTCGCCTTCTTCTACTTACAACGGCGGCCAGTTTGATATTAGCCTCTTGGTTTGGAAGGTAAGTTGATTTTCTAGCAATTGCTCGTTTTACTTGCTCTGGTACTTTGGTCCCCTTCCTTTGTGGGACTTGCAATGTGCCTACAAATAATGTAGATGGGGATTGGGACAATTGATAGTCCCACCGTCCTTGTCACAAGGATGAGGATACCACGTCCATATATATGAACCAATCACATAAATTTGATGTTAGGCAGCTTCGGCTCCTCTAGAGGAGTCGACTAAGACGACCACATAGTTTGATTGCTCTTTTTTCGGGGTGAATTCAAGCTTTACTTGTAGCTTTCTTAACCAATGAAATCGAAATCCTAGCAGGCATGCATTAACCTTATAAGTCACCATATCAACGTCATCAACACTCTTGTATTATATAAGCGTGTCTCTAAGATGATCAAACTGATAAGAAGCAACAAGAAACAGATCATCAATTGTGTCAGTTAGCGACCTCACAAACTATAATCCTCAACCCTGACATGAACAGGATCCGAAGCATGGACACTGGTGGTTGGAGTTTGGGACGGGGCAACTAGTGGGCTACTGGCCCTCCTTCCTCTTCACACACCTGGCCGACCATGCCAGCATGGTGCAGTTCGGCGGCGAGATAGTGAACAACCAGCAATCTGGCTCCCACACGTCTACCCAGATGGGTAGCGGCCATTTCGCCGGAGAAGGGTTCGGGAAGGCGTCCTACTTCAGGAACTTGCAGGTGGTGGACTGGGACAACAACTTGGTGCCCGTCTCCAACCTGCAGCTGCTAGCAGACCACTCCGGCTGCTATGACATACAGGGTGGTGTCAACTCTGTTTGGGGCAATTACTTCTACTATGGAGGCCCTGGTCGTAATGACAAGTGCCCTTAACAAAGAACAGGGATGGCTTCTTCTCAATATTTTTGTTCACAGTGATTTGATTGACCCTTTTTACTCCAAGAAAAAAAAAGAAAATGTGGTTGGGTTTATTAGCCGATTAATTAATTGTATGTAGTTTTCAGAATGAGTTTTTGAGTTTCTAGTCGATGTTTTAACTAGTTTTGAACATGTCCCTGTAATTTCGTTTCTCCCAGCAAAGTACTGTTTGATCAAAATTATACAAGCCTTTTGTAAGACCTTATGTATATTGAGAGAAAGAAATTGTAGTCAATATACATCATATATTATATACTAGTAGTAAAGTGTGTTTTAATTTTTTTCTCCAAGTACCTAGTCTCTTCTTATTTTTTGTTTCTTTCATTTATCAACCTGTACTATACCTGCATGGAAGAACGAAATTCATTTTTGCATGCTATTCATTTTTTGCTGTATTAGTTGTCATTAATAAGTTACGGCAATATTGTCATAATAACTTTTTAATAACAATAATTATAGTTATCATAATATCATTTTTATAATATATCTATCGTCGCCACAATAATATTTTTAGAAGAGATTAAACTATTTAACTATTTTTGCCAAAAGGGTTTTCGTGAAGATAGTTATAAATGTTATCAGAAACAATTATTTTCTACAATATTCTTTATAACTGCATGAAAAGTCATCATAAAATATAATTTTTTGTTGCAAAACCATTATTTGTGACGATTTTAGTCGCAACAAGCGTGCTATTTTCATGTACTAACAATGGCTGGGAAAAGAATGAGGCTTTTATTCCCTCCAAACTGATGATCAGTCACTTCTAAGGCATTTGATGGGAGATGGGTCAAACAGCAAGGATATCGCAATGGAGAGGATCCTAGTTTGATACTTACAGAAACCGTGTTAATACCCTGCTTCATATCTGTATGGCCAAATAATTTAAGACTATGAGAGAGAACACATGATTATGGTCCCTTTGTTTAAAGGTATGATATAATTTTTTGGCCAATGTGTTGCCACCGGATGGCCGGAGATGAGAAGCTTTTGATAATTTCTCCTGTGTATTTTGATCCTCAATAAAAGAGTTCCATGTCAATTTTGTAACACAACGGAGGTGAAAGGCCTCCAATCATCCTAACAGTTTGACGTGAATAATGTGCTACTTCACTTCCTTTGTGGTCTACAACTTGTGTTGCTTCAATTCTTCATGGGCTTTGTTCTATAATTCATCCCTTCGTCAATGAATCATACGAAACAAACCAACATTTCCAATGGATTTTTTGGTATTGATTATTTTGTTTTTGTTTCTTGATGTGATTGATTACTAGCAGTAATGTTGTGTGAATTCAATCATCTATTGCTGCTTCACTTACTTCTTTTAAAATTACGGTGTGCCCCTTCAATAGCGTGTTACTGCTGGGAGCGAAGGTATTTGCCCAAATGATGCTCTTCGTCAGCATTTCGGACTTGTCTGAAACACGGAGAACTGTTGGCAGGCCCGTATAGTACAGAAGTAGGGAATCCAACTATCCAAGAGATTTCAATCCCAGTTGAAATTGAGTTCCTCATCTCAAATTGCCTTGCAAGATTTCAATTCTATATGAATTTGCTCACTTTTGTTGGAGGTTCGGAGTCGTTGCTTTGTCCCTGGTCGTTAGGAGGAGGCCTCCGCCTTCTTCCTTGCTAGATTTTTCTTATTCTGCTTACATTTCATTTGATGAGGGTATTATAAACAGGCCTGCACCCCCCCACCCGAGCCTTGCTGTGAAGTTCGCAAGTCCTCCCGCTCATCTGGTATACCTACTCACCTTTTCCATCTAATTCATTGTTCATTATCATCTTCAATTGAAGTTAAATTTATTTTTTTAATTAATGTCCAACTTGTTATTCTACCTTGTTTAATCAAACCCAAAAAATCGTATATGTTGTAATATTGTTCATAATAACGGGTTTTGGAGATTGTTCGATTGATCTTGCTTTTCCTTTGTGGATGCACTAAAGACGACGACGAGTTGTGCAGACTGGCTGTGTTTGGGCTCAACATATCGACGGCGCCGGCAATAGTGCGAGAAAGGCTTGCTATTGAGTACGCTTTTAACTATCTCGTATTATATAATCCACTCAACGGAACTGGTACCCATTTTTTTAAAACTTTACGATTGTCTGCAAATTGTCAATACTATCCAGCTTCTACAAACATAAGCTAAGTGCCCAAAAACATTCCTACAATCTAAGAAAGAAACAAGGATTACAATGAACTGATCAATGGTACTTCATGTAAATATCAATTTTGCTATACACTCTCCATTACTGCTCAGCCAACTCATCTTTCTTTACACTTGCATCTCTCCTCCCATCCTAATCCTACATCAAAAGAGATTAAGAAACAAATCGGCAATTCTGCAATTCTGCAATCTATTACATTAAGCTACCCCCATGGCCGCTAATACTCGGGGTGTGATCGGACGAAGAGGAGTAGGCCAACGAGCAATGCGAGGATCCCTCTATCAACAGTTGCGCCGGCGTCACTGAATAGTTGGGAGCAGGCAGCTTCCGCGGGTGGTCGTTTTCCGAGTTCTTGTGCCCGTCGGCGCCGGGAATATGGTCGTGTCGGATGCCTTGCAGCAAGGCGGCGACGTCTTTCATGGTGGGCCGGTCGTGGGGGCGGTTGCTGGCGCAGAGGAGGGAGATGCCCAGCGCTTGGAGCATCTCTTGTATTTGAGAGTCGGGCCGGCCTTGCAACTTGGGGTCGAGGATCTCAACTGGGTCTCGCTTGCTCTTGAGATGCTCTCTCGCCCATTGCACAACGTGTTGCCCCTCGGGGAAGGCCGGGTCGACCGGCCTCTTTCCGGTGATGAGCTCCAGCAGCACAACTCCGAAGCTGTACACGTCGCTTTTCTCCGTTATCTTCAACATGCACGCATACTCTGTAACCCACAAGAATGTCATCTATTAGACGTGAATTCTGTTTTACTAATTTTTTGAGTTTCTGACGATCATCAAATTAAGATTTTTTAAAGTGTCATATAAGCTTCGTTTTTTAATCGGAATGGAGTGAGTTTTCATTACATTTCAAGAGCTGGCATTCAAAAGCTATCTAATTTACTCGTATATGCTAATCTTCACGTATTATTAATAACGAAATTTACTCGTATATGCTAATCTTCACGTATTATTATTAACAAACATTTAATAACAGTTAAACTACCGAGAAAACGATGATTATCCAGGGAGGAATGAGTGGACGAACCTGGGGCCATGTAGCCGTAGGAGCCGGCGAACCTTGGGTTGGCCAACCCGGGGCCACCATCGACCGAGCCGTCGTCGACGAGTCGAGCGAGTCCGAAATCGGCGAGGCAGGGCTCGTACCGCTCGCCCAGCAAGATGTTGTGGGCCTTGACGTCGCGATGGAGTATCGCCGGCACGCAGTCGTGGTGCAGGTAAGCCAACCCCTCCGCCACCCCCTGCGCTATCATCAACCTCGTCTCCCACTCCACCACCGTCCCCCCACCGCCGCCGCCCTCGTGCAACAAAGACCCCAATGTGCCGTTGGGGAGGTAGTCGTAGAAGAGAAGCCTGGTTTTCCGGTTGGTCGCCCACCCGATCAGCCGCACGATGTTCCGGTGCCGGATTCTCGCCAGCGTCGCGATCTCCGACGAGAATGCGGCCGCCGTGTAGGCCTCCGATGATCGGAATCGTTTTACCGCGATGGCGGCCCCCGACGGGATGATCGCCTTGTACACGACGCCGGACCAGCCCTTGCCGATTATATTCGCCGCCGTTATGAACCGGGCGACGTCGGTTGCCGTCAGGTCGAGTTTCTGGTAGAGTGTGACCTCCCACGGCTGGCCGAGCTCGATGTCGTCGTCGCTGCCGCCGGCGATGCCCTTCTCCCCGTCGCCGCAGCCGGCCCTGTCCCGCTTTCCCCGGAGGAAGATGATCAGCGCCGCCAAGATGAGCGAGCAGGCGATGCAGAGGAGGGTCACCATCGCGGCGCGCGCTGCGGTCGCACGATGGGAGGAGCCGGCGGCGGACGTGGAGCAGCGGGCGCCGGCGAGGCAGAGGTCGGGGTTGCCGACGAGGTCGCTGACGGGGAGCTTGGCGAAGAAGGGGGTGTAGGGTACCCGGCCGGAGAAGGCGTTGTAGGAGATGTTGAGGGAGACCAGGTTCTGGAGTCCGGCGAGGGTTTGCAGCCCACCGGAGAGGCGGTTGTGGGAGACATCGAGGACGCCGAGGCGGGTGAGCCTAGTGAACTCGGCGGGAATCGCGCCGGAGAAGTTGTTGTGGCTGAGATTAAGCGCGATCTCCAACGACGGGATTTTGCCGATGGTGGCCGGAATCTCGCCTGAGAAGGCGTTGCCGCCGAGGTCGAGGAGTTGGAGTTTGACGCATTTCCCTATCTCCGGCGGCACGACGCCGGAGATTTTGTTCTTTCCGATGATCATCTTCGTCAAGGCCTTGAGTGATCCGAGACTGGTGCTCAAGACGCCGGTGATTGCGTTGTCGGAGAGGTCGAGGAATTGGAGAGATGCCAGCTGGCCGAACGAGTCGGGGATGGCGCCGCCGATGGAATTGGAATGGAGGTCGAGGAAAGTGAGGTTCCGGCAGCCGGCGATCCCGGGAGGGATGTCGCCGACGAGGTGGTTGGAGGCGAGATCAAGGAAGTTGAGGTTGCGCAGGGCCCCGATCTGCAGCGGTATCCGGCCGGCGATCCGGTTGTCGCTGGCCCGGAACCGGACGAGTGACTGGCAGTTTCCGATCTCCGGCGGGATCTCGCCGGAGAGGTTGTTGGAGAGGAGGAGGAGCTTGTTGAGATTCTTGAGATTGAAAATCCCCCTGGGAATCGGGCCGACAAGATTGTTCTGGGAGAGGTCGACCGCCTCAAGGTTGGTGCACTGCGCAATCGATGCGGGAATGTTCCCCTCGATCTTGTTGTGCCAGAGGTAGAGCAGCGTCAGATTCGTCAATCTGCCGAGCTCGGACGGGATCTCGCCGGAGATTTGGTTGTTGTCCAGCTCCAGATGGGTGAGACCCTCGCACGCTGCCAAGTTCGTCGGAATCCGGCCAGAGATCTGGTTGTCGCTGAGCTGCAGCTCTTGGAGAAAGGTGAGGTTGCCGAATGATTGCGGGATGCTCCCGGTGATGGAGTTCATTGACAGGTCGATCACCTCCAACTGCCGGCACCCGGCGAGCTCGGGCGGGATGACGCCAACGAGGTTGTTTTGCCATAGCAGCAGGTTGTGCAGCCCGGCGAGGCGGCTGAGCTGGATGGGGACGGAACCAGACAGCGAATTCTCGTACAAGTAGACGTTTTGCAGATTGGTGCAGTCGCCGAGCTCCGGCGGGATCGGGCCGGAGAGCAGGGCGGTGTAGATGGCCAGCGTCTCGAGTCGCTTGAGCTGGCCGAGCGTCGCCGGCAGCGCGCCAGACATGCTCGTCTCGGCTAAGCCCATCATTACCAGGTTGCTGCACTTGCCCAACTCCGGCGGGAGCGGTCCCTCCAAGTTCTTGTTCCCGCCGGCGCGGAGCACCTCGAGGCTATTCAAATTGCCGACAGACGAAGGAATGGCGCCGCTCAGCTGGTTGTCGTACAGTATCAGCCACTGGAGGCCGATGAGGTTGCCAATTTCCGGCGGGATGGGGCCTTCGAGGCGGTTGGAGTTGAGGAGGAGCTTCTGGAGTTTGCCCAGCTCGCCGATCTCTCTTGGGATTTGTCCGGAGAGGCCATTTTCGCTGAGGTCGAGGAGGGTGAGCTCGGGACAGTAGTGGCCGAGCTTGCTGGGGATGGGGCCGGTGAGGTTTGTTCCGGTGAGTACCAAGGTGGTCAGGGAGGTGAGTCCGGTGAGGTTGGAGGGGACTTGGCCGAGGAGATTGACGTATTTGATGGCGAGCTCAATTACTTGGTCGTTGGCATTGCAGACAACGCCGGACCATCGGCAAGGATTCCGATTAGCGGGGTCCCAGTTATTTAAAGCTTCCACTGATGCGTTGAGAGTGTTCTTCCAGGAGAGTAGAGTTTGGCCCTGCACGTCTATGGCAGAGGTGAACAGTGTGGAGAAGGAGGGGAGGATAAGGAGGTAGAGGAAGCTCCATTGATGAATAACGTTGGGCATTACTTCTTCTTCTTCTTCCTTCTTCTAGACAGCTGCTGCTGTTGCTGCTGCAGTGCCAAGAAGATGTAGGAAAGGGGAAGTGAGAAACAGAGGAAGGTATGAAGAGGTAGGCGGGGAGGTGGTGTTACAGATGCTTACCATGCTCGCTCTCCTTCTCGCTGATTTGTTAATTCAAATGGCGAGCAGGGGAAATCATAAAACAATTGGAGTGCAAGACCCAAGATCCCTGGATCCAAGAACAGCTAGGCCATGATGCTGGTGCAGAGGGATGGAACTTAAAGCTTAGTTTTTGGATTTGTTTATGGGCGGGGAGAAGTGGAGTTGAGGAGGGACTTGTTTCGTTAAAAGAGGGGAGATGGGCAATCAGCTTTCTCCATAATTTAAAAAAGCTTTATCGCCACATCTTTTGATTATTCAATCACTAGTCTCCCATCTTGGAGTTGCAGGAGAAGAACGTGGCACATCAACTTAAGTTTCACAATTGGGATATTGGCCGGGTCGAGATCAACGAAGATGAAAAATAGAGCAAGTGACCCGACATGGAGATGGGGAAGCCGACTCTCGGGGTGTCGAGACTCTTGAGAGGCCACCCATCTGCGATGCGACCGCATATGGCGAAAGCGACGAAGGGTCATCTTCCTCACCCCATTTGATGATGTGCCACTAAAACTGGCTGCCACTCATCATCTCTCAGTTTCACCGCTGGTGAGCTTTCTGCCTCAGGTACAGGTACAGTTCTCCCACTCAAATATCTACGATTCTCCAATGTGATAATTACTTTGTACTTGTAGTAGGTATATATATATATATATATATTATCACTTCAGTTTTAACTTTTAGATAAATATTGATATAACTATGGAGGTTCATTTTTGTTGAAGAGGAAGCAGGGGGAGTTGGGATTGGGGGGGAACTCACATGCTCATGCATGGGAATCTAGGCACGAGGAGGCCGCACATGGAAGTGAGTGAGAAGTAAGTTTGAGTTATGGGGTTCATAATGGTGGAGTTATCTGGTTATTAAATAGCCAAAAGAAGCCATTATGTCGGACAGCTTTCCCTGTGAAAACTTTTGTCGACGGCCAACACGAGAACGAGACAACAGCCCCCATGAAAAGTAGCGAAGCAGAAAGCTCTACTTCAGACGTGGACACTCCTTCACCTCTTTGGCTCCTTTCCCGCTTTTCTCCCCTCACCAACAGCACTCCTCCTCCTATTCCTTACAAGGCACTGGGTCGAGAATGGGGCCACAGAGAGTTCGTCCTTGGGAAGGAGAAAGCCGTATTTATATATTGTAATTGAGGGCGGTAAGAGGCTGCCAAAATGCCAGGATGTGCTGTCGGGTCCACTTCCAGCCATGAAATAGTTGCAGACTTGAATCCGAGATTTGACACTTTGGGAGGCCATAGCCGTTGTCTTCTCCTAGAGAGTGGTCCTATGTGGCCAGGAAAGCATCAGTTGAGGCAGTTGGCTGCACCATTGTATCAGTATGTTCGATCTGGCATTCTGGCTGCCGCAGCGGTTATTGTGGGGGCGGTATTGAATTGAGAGTTTGGAAGAAAAAAGCTAGAAAGCTTTTTGTTCTGTTTCCCCCTCATGCAGAGATCAGAATGTTAAAGACGATGTTGTAGAGGCGATCACATGACGAGCATTTGGTGAACTGGGTCCTCTTGCGCTCAACAATCATGGGCTGATGCTCATGGCTTCCTACTTCCCAGTACGGTGCTCCATTTGTTCTACTTGGTATTGACTGCGAGTTGCAGATGGTTTGCATAACAAGACATCACATGGTTTGGTTCAACATCAAGCGCCGGGCTTAGAGAATTACATTTCTACATAAAATTATAGTTTTGAGTTTTTTTTTCATTAGTAAGATCTGGGTTCGTCACGGGAGGCCATGGCTTGGGTCTCACGTGATTACGGAGGGATGGTTCAGCAAAAGCAGCCGTAACAAAGGAACACAAAGCAGTAGATTCTCACTCTTTTTTTTTACTCTCTTGTGGATGGCAAGAGAAAACGATTTCTAAAATTTGCATGCATGGGCATTGGGTTCGAGTTATGTGCTTCACATTGGCATTAGGTTCACTTAAGACCTCCCTTTGAGAAAAAAAATTACTTTGGAAAAAAGTTCAGACCTAGACACGTAATGAATCACTGATTTGTTTTTCATTTAAGTGCTATTTTAGATGCTGATTGGGGGAGGGAAGCGGTTCACGGACTCTTGAAAACTGGATTTCGACCACTCAGAAGGGTCGGCTCCATCTGGGAGTGAATTTTGTAAGCTGTATGGGTTAGACCTTGGTACTATTTTAATTCGTACCCAATTTATAATTTTAAATTTTAGTAAAATCCAATTTTTTATTGAAAATCACAGTATTTAATTGATGGTTAAATATTAATAATGACATATTTTTAACGTCTAACAAATATTTCATTTATAATTTTACATTTTAGTAGTTCAACCTGATTCATCCCTGTTGGACCTAAACTATTTCGTACCGGCAATAAATTGGGTAATGATAATTTATTCAGATAAAGAGGATGAATAATCAAGTATGTATATACAAACGGACATGATCTTTCATGTAAACAACGAAAAGAATTAGAGGAAACCATTTTTAAACAGAGAATAAAAAAAGCAAGGCCATGTGCCTTAGGACCGGCAGCGCTTGCATTATCGCCCCCACTTTGTCCTGCCCAATTATTGAAACTCATACATTGCCCTCGCTCTTAATCTCCATCTTACAATAATGTGTTTGATGTGCCTGTTGCTCCTCCTCAATTTTTTAACATATAATTCATTTTGTTCTTTTCGTTAGCATTTTAAATGTCCAGGTCACTTGATTTATATTTGAGTATGAATGAAAAAGCATGGACAAATCTATTAACTATACTTATTCATAAATTGAGTCTCGTCTTCTTTTGATCTTTGATATACAATATATGTACGTGAGCAAATAATTGAAGGCATAAACAAGAAGTATTATAAACTTAGAACAAAGAACTAATATAATCTTGATTTGTCACATGATGGTTAGCACCAATTAGTGTCTCGCCCTGCTTAGAGGAAACCAACTAAAAAGCTCCTTGCCAACAACGTATATATAAGATTAATAGATTGTGTGCATGGATCACAATTGATACAGATGTGTTACATACTATAGCCATTAATCAAACTCGAAACAAGAAGCCTCAATTGAGTCTGCTTTTGTTTGGGATTAGTAAACAATCCCAAAGTGGCAAGCATCGGCCGCCTTTGAAGGGTTTTTCTTTCTTGACCAACTTTTCGAGTAAGAGTTCATCAAACTCGAGGAGGGTCTGATTAGAGCTTTTCTTATACTTGTTTCAATTGTCCTGTTCTTACTTCATAAGAGGTGCTCTCTCTAATATCAAAGTTAGTGGTCTAATTAAGCTGCACCCTTTCGGCTGTAAAGCGTTTATGGTGGGCTTAGTATTACTTTTCATGTTTTGGTCGATTCTACTTTGCATCTTCTTTCACTGCCAATATGAATTACGATATTCCAAAATCTGGACTACTCTCTTCCTTTCTCTCTCTCTCTCTCTCTCTCTCTCTCTCTCTCTCTCTCTCTCTTTAGTTCTCTCTCCTTGCTCCTTTACTAGAATCTCCTCCTCAACCAACAATACAATTTCACAACTAGAATAGCTTAATTAACTATGACATACAATGTAGATGTAGGAAAGCTGAGTTAAGGACATTTTATAAGAAAAATAAAAGAGACCCAAATGTTTTCTGAAAATTTTAGCGATATTTTATTATTGCAAACACTTTCAAATTCTTCATCAGCTTATTTCATCTGACCCCATCCTAATCCTGCGTTGCCCTTATTACCAACCGGTTGAAGTGGCTCCAGCAAACCTTGGTTATGCTTTCCAAGACATTCCCCCTTGTGCATGTACAAAATAAAACAACAAAAGGCATGTTTGTAAAAACACAAATCTAAAAGCAGATTTTGGATCTATTAATATATGGCTGAATGAAATACACACAATCTTCTGCTAGAAATTGTAGCCTCATCCTAAGCTCATATAGATTCCGCGTTCAAACATATCCAAAAGGGGGAAGGAAAATTCACCATAAAAAATATTTAACAGAAAATTTTCATGGAATCTAATTAGCTAACGTCATTCATGGAAACAAATGATTTTTTAACATAGATCAAATATTAACAGTGCATATTTCAAGTCAGACTCCTTGTGCTTTTTGGTGAAAAAACTAGCACGAGAAAAATTCTGTTCAATGACATACAACCAATAAGAGAAATTCACGTCATGGTTAAGAGTCCATACCTCATGCCAGCCCATGCTTTGGAGAACTCTCCTACCATAGTTATCAACCCCCAGAGAACTTCTGCACTCATCATTAGCATCAACTAAAAGAATGAGGTCTTCACATGATTCCTCACTTTGGTCGTCAGAGTAATTGAAGGACAAAGTCTTTTGCCCAGGTCCTATGCCATAACCTCCATGTAACACTCTTCTTTCTGCAGCACGATCCCTAAATACCTGGCCATCCATCTAAAACACACATTATGAACCACAAATTAAAAACTTTTAAACTAACAGCATTCCTAAACTGTCTCTGACAAATCAATCACAAACTTCAGTCACATTTATAATGCAGAAAAAATATTAATTACAAGTCCATCAATGAGTTTGTCATATGGTGTTTAAAAAGTGAGAATAAAAGAGAAAATGATCGTAAAACATGCTTGAAGTCATTCATTTGAATTCAGCAAAGTGAACATTCGACAAAGACATTTCTGAATTATAAGTTCCAAATTAACCGATTCCTTCAGCTGCGAACTAGTCAAATCATTCTGCATGTGTGTGTTATTGGCATGCCTTTTTTTAACAGTCCGGTACACAAGGCCACCAGCATGAGTGGGGCTCTCAGGGAAGGGTCAGACCACAAGGGTTTATTGAAATGGCTATTGCCGCCTCAAAATTCCCCACCTGTGCCGGTTAACAATTTGCATATCCATCCTTCTTAGATTAAAAAAAAATTTTAGAAAAAATCTTATTAAGACAAAAAAAATCGCAACCAAAATATTAGTAGCAAAAGATAAATCCATACAGCATGATTTTTTTCAAAAGATTAACCAAATGGGGAGATATTGAGGCAAATAAATAAGTAGTCAAGAAAAAGTCTAGAATCAAACCAGAGAATCACAATTTACCAAAGGCCACCAATCATATGGCCTGGAAAACTGGTGACAATAAGGTATGAATTATAAAATTCTACAACACCTTAGATACGATTTTTTTCCTTTAAAAAAATGAGTTCTGCAAATTCATATTCTAAATCTTCCTAGAAAACATTCATCGATCAGTATCTGCACAGCGGGGACAATCCACTTTTAAACACATGTGAGATATACTCTTTGGCTTTATACATTTTGTAATGGGTGGCAACAACACCAAATTACCTTCTCCTTTTTAAATGGAAAGACTTCCAAACTTGGGAAAGCATCTGAAAATATTGTTGCGTCATCTGAACAGTGGGCGAAGATACTCTTGAGCTCAAAATCAGGAAAGCCCCAATCTTTTGTTGGGTTTGACGAATCATATATTGGCACGGAAGCCATATATCTGGAACTCGGATTCTTCAGTCGATACAGATGTCCTGGAAAAGTAACTGAAGCAAGTCATATTGATGAATAAGCTCTTTAAAATAAAAATAAATCAATGAGAAATAAGTCACCATAACATGTATTACAATACGATACAAATTTTATCCACACTAAAAAATTGATCATGCCCATAAAAATTTGAGAAGAGAGACCTGTTTCCACTCGAACCAGATTAAGATATGTTTCACATATGCAAGAGGTTCTTAAAAAAGTATTTCCCGAAGGAATAGAAGGATGGAGCTTGAGGGCCTTTTTGACAATACGTCCAACGAGTCTAGAAGCCTTCTTCTTGCCAATAGTTTGCTCTTCAATATGCCAATCCCACATGTCTCTAATGATAAGAGCACGTGCATCAGAATCAACTGATGTCACAACTTGGCCATATTGAGCCCGCCAATTTTCTTCATCCCAAACCACATCTACGCAAGCAAGCAGTCTAGATGATTTCATATTCTTATATCAAACACATGACTTATGTAGGTAACTAATGGGACTTAATAACACTGGTCAGATAATTACTATCCTACATGATGTGACAACCTTCTATAGGTCCATTATTTTGTTTGTCTGATAAATCTTCATTTGTGTTGTTCATTAGACAAAGATTGGACCCTGTCCCACGAAACATGGCTAAATCATTGGAGGAGTGGTCATCTGCTCCTTGGCATGCATCTTCACTTTCTGATTCTAACAAAAGAAAACTCGCATAAATTAATGAATCAATACTGGTGTGCAACAGATAAAAGAACTGATCCCGAACCTTTTGTTTGGAAGCTACTAATTGAATCATCCTTGCAAGCTACAGACGCAGAATATCCCGAGAGGTACAAATTAATGAGTGTCTCTTCTAACCTGAGAACTAACTAATACTAATTATTATCGAGAAAATCACCATAACATTGTCTTTCATACAATCATCATATCTTGGAGCCTACACAAAATGGTTGCAGAAGGCATACAATGACAATGACAATGAGGAAGAGGATAATGAACATCTTTTTCAAGAAACTTGCTATTAGAGTTTTGCTTTGCACTAAAGGGATACCCTGCATTTAAATGATCCTAATTTGGAGTCCATGTCCCCAAAACCATCAGGTATTTGGTGGAAGAATACGAAGACTTTAGTGAGAAGAATCAGTTAGTGGTACATATTCAAGTTGCTACCCTCGTATAGATCGTTACCAAAACTTTTTTATCTTAGATGATGGTAGTGGTCAGAGTAAATGAAAGTAGCGGATCATGCGTGCCTGGCACGAGGCAAAGATGATGGATTGAAAGGGAACAGACAAACCATTGTGAAGGCGGAGATGCCATCTCTGCTGCATAACCGTTGCTGTTTCCTAAATCACCTGCATGAAACAGTAGCTTTGAACAGGTCCATGTAAAATACATTAAGTAAGGTGATTACAAGGTTGATGCTAATAAAACACACATTTTATGTGTATAAAGCACATACCATATTTACAAATAACGAACTTTCAATATAAGGGCTCTGATTACAATAAGCCCAGAACTGCTGCTTCATGGAACATTATACTTGTTAAAGATTTTGTCAACCTGTTAACCTATTGTAGAGCTATTTGAAATTTAACCTCTGGCTTTCATCTATTTGTTAGGCAATTCCTAAACATTTAGCTAACTAGTTCTCGTTTTTTATTTCAAATATAATCGCAATCCTTGTCTATAAATAAGCTAATGGAAATCAGTTGACCACAAAGTATTGCCTACGAGATTACATTTCTTTATCCAACCAATTTACATTTCTTATTTCTGGAACAAACGATGGAAATTTAAATATTCATCGCATAAAACTAAGCAAAACCAGTTACGTTGTGCATCCTGGTTTTCACTGCATTGCACCTTAGAAGACTGACCAACTTCGTGCGAGGAGTTCTGAAAATAGAGAGAAAGGACAAGCTTACTAAAACTGACAAAAACAAAAATCAATATGACATGAGATTCATGTGCGATTAACTAACCCTTTCAGAGTCCCACAAGACAAATTCACCATCAAAAAGTGCATAATACAATCCATCTTTGGTGTTGTAATACCATCCAGCCACTGGATCATGATAGAGCCCGCTTCTGCTAACATTACAAAATAACAACTTCAGAAATTCACCTAAATCAATAATAGCAGCACACATTCAATGCATACACGTGGTAATTACTCGCTAAACAAAACCCGGTAGACACCGAGTACATTAAATCATGCACTACTCAGTGAGAAATTTTTTCATGTTTTCTTTTGAACTAGCTTTTTTAAAAAATTCAAAAAGAACAGACCCTGGGTGGAAGTAGAGTTGAGACGAGTCATCCCATTGGAATTCGCCATTGGGCACGGCCGCGGCC
>JAVDBV010048410.1:0-22737 GCA_032619315.1 Piper longum | reverse complement strand
GTAGTGACGGGAAAGGAGGTGAAATACACTGGTGGCAATTTTGTAAATAAGTATTGACTCGATTCCTACTCGAGTCAAAATAATAACTAGCTCGTAATAAATTCTAAAAAAAATCTATAAAAATTGGAAAAAATCCCGTAAAACAAAACAAATAACATAAAATCAATATGGCATGCTCTATAACTAATAACCCACCCTAACTACCCAATAACGCGTCCTAATGCGTTAATCGACCTAAAACTATTACTACGATCAAATCAATAAAATGAAAAAATTACTGCATACTTTCATATATTCTGATAACTCATCTCACATCATCTTTTCAACGTTATCATCATATATTCAGGTATATGTGACTATCATCTTTTCACGGGTTTTACACAATCTCTAGTCGATTCGAATTAAATCAGCTTTTAAACCATAAGTATTAGGCCAAAATAGCCTTATAAGCATATTATGAAAGCTAAGTATGTTTAATATAAAGATGATAGCTTTAGTTATGCTATAACAAAGCATGAATTTGAGGTATATAAATTTTTACTTGTATTAGCTCTGGATTTTAGGGTTATATTTGTGTCATTATAGCTTTTAGTATTTGTTTTGGCGTTTTCAAAATACCTCTTTTACATGCATTTCAAAAAAAATTGAACTACTTAATAACTCCCGTGGGCCAAGTTTGATTTGAGTCTCAATTATTCATTTAATTGAATTGAGGGTTTCGAGACCCATTTAGATTTCTTGTCTAAATTTTCATCCATAGATTATTCATTAGGCTTTGAGTTAGTTTCTACTTTTGTCAGCCTCGACCCAAACTTTTCGTATATATATATATATATATACCTTAGGTAGACCCCACTAAGCCCATAAGTTGTCAGGTGTTCAGATCACACCACGTGGCAAGATGAGAGCTTTCTCATCAGCCCTAGCTTTCTCCTAACAATTTTTCAGAGATTTTCCCTACATTTTTTGGGTTTTTTCTTTCCTCATAAAAATTAGTTTTTATTTGCGAGCATGTACTATTATTTTCCAAACTAGTGACATTCATTGCTAACATTCTTATTATTATATATGTAAGTAATATATTCTTGTGCATTGGGTTGGTTTTGGTGGAAGGGCAAATAGAGGCTAAACACATTTGTGCTCAACGTACTTTATTTTTTTTCATGTTTCTATCTATACATGATGCATTTTCATGTATATTTAATAATGTTTTATTTTCTCGAATCTTCAAGATGATTGTTTCGATCTATTTATCGTTCGAGTCTTACAAATTAATTGATTTAAAGATGACTCGACTTAATCATAACAGTTCTAATTTGGTTCTTAGGTAAACCAGAATGAGGGTGTTTTAAATCATATATACATGAGCTACATATTGGTTACAATTTTTTTGGGAGTAATTTAGTGTATCTTACTACTCAAACTCACGTAGATAAATGTAAAAATAAATAATAAGGACATAAAATTTTTCAAATCAATTTAATTTTTCAACTCTTTCATCTTAATTATCAAAATAATAACAATAAAATTTAATTTTAAAATATCTTTAAATTGATGCATTTTTAAAAAATTTAAAAGAATGTCATGTCATTGTAAAAAAAAAATATCAACCTCCTATTTATACACTTTATTTCTCATACTTTTAGACTATATCACGTGTGAGTCTCGCTAAAAAAATTCAAAATAGAATTATAATTCGTATAAAGTACATAACGTGCAATATAGGGAAGCTGTGAGAGCGGCGATTGGGCGACGGGGGACTGGTGGAGAGGTGGAAGGGGGTGGCAATACAGGGAGACGGTGGACGATTGGGCTGGGGCGGGGGGCGCAGTGTGGGGTGGGATGGGCATAAATAAAACTTGACTCGAATCCAATCCTAGTAAAAAATAACAACTAACTCTAAATAATTCAAATAAATCAAAAAAATATAATATATATATATATATAAATGATAATGCATACCATAATATTAAAATTATATATTTTATAACAAATAATTTATTGATTTTGACTAAATTAAAATTTTTGTATAGGACTGATTTGAACCGATTCAATTAAACTAATTCTTAACTAATTTAAACCGATTCGATCCGATTCAGTGATTCCTTCGAAAACTGATTCCGATTATGATTCTGATTTTTCCAACTATGATAATAACTATTAGATTATTTTGATTTAATTATTTTTATACCAATTATCACTTTTAATGTTATATTACCTATCTATGGTTAATTCTCCCAAAAATCATCTTTATTTTACCGATGTTGCGTGAGAGATGCAATTGATTTAACGCGTCGGAAAAACATTTTTCTCCAACGTAAAAAGCAGGAGAACGTAACGTCACAGGTACGACAACGCGAAGACCTTCGTGCCTCGGACACCTTAAACATCCCCTCACGTAGCCATTGCCGTGGCCGTAGCTGGCGTATCACCGACATTTGGATCTCCCATCTCCACCCCCCCAAACTCCCCATCGCCTAAACTCCTCTTCCATCATCGATTCGGCCTTTACACTTCCCAATTTCCCACCCCATCTTCTCCGGTAACCTTGTTCTCAATTCATTTCCATCTAGTTCGTTGATCTAATGCTGCCCGATCTAATATCTTGAGAAATCGAAATTGAAAATCACTTATCAGTGTGATGATTTATGTGTTGTTTGAGTGTCGTACTTGCTTTGTCGTAATTCAGATTGTTTATTTTTTTTCAATTTTTTTTTATCTGGATTAACTATTGGGGATCGATAGAAATGGTGTTCATTGCTTGTTTGTTAGTGTCTCGCTTGATCTGCTTGTTGTCCGAATCAATTTTGTGGGCTGATTACTGGAATGTGGTTTATCATGTGCTTTGTTTAGTGGATATATGCCATGCATTGTCTACATCCAATTGGTCGTATATTTTACACGGTCAATGTCTCAAATGCTAGTGCTATTGTTATCTAGTTGTTTGAAGTGAATGATTGTTTGAGCCTTTTTTTTTTCTTAACTTTTAAAGGGTGTAACTAAATTATGGTGACGGAGGAGGTGAATGGCAGCTCAACTTCGAATCTTGAGCAGTTGTTAACTGACTACGATAAATGGTTTGCACTTCCTGCATTGTGTTCAGCTCCTCCGGGCCGATACAAGGTGGATCTAAGTTACTGGAAGTTGAAACCAATCCATGCCGCCAATTAATTTTTTTTTTCACCTTAAAAATATACAGCATGCAGCACAAGTGGTGGATGGAAAAGTTTTTGTTACTGGTGGGAGTCGTAATGGTCGCCATCTATCTGATATTCAGGTCCTACACATCTGTGTTTGTGCTTGACTGGTCTATTTTACTCGTGATTTACGTTCCTTCTTTTAGGTTTTCTGAAATTTTTTACGTAGTATTCTTAACAGATTTTTGACCTTAGAACCTGGAAATGGCCTACTGTGAATCCTCGTTCAGTTGAGGATAAAGGGGAGCGAAGCTTAGGAACCTTACCTGCTTCCTCAGGCCACAGTATGGTAGTGGTTTGATTTTAGGCTCATTCCTTTAAGTGTTCAAACTTTTACTGCTCATTTCATTACATGCATTCTCATACTCCATCTGGCGTTAATTTTGTTTTATAGGTTTATTGGAGCAATAAACTTTATAACATCGCAGGCCATTTGAAGGACTCTTCCAAATATGTAACCAGTATGTCTCATTTCATTTTAGTTCATTTCCTTGTGGCTTTGAAAGGCAGTCTTAGATTGTGCATATTGGATCGAGCCTTTACTTCGAAAGGCAAGGTGCGTTTGGACATTCTTTAGCTTGCTTGTCCTCGCTGCACAAGTTAAAGGACCACAAAATTAACATGGGGTTAGGGAATTCATTACTTGGTTGCAGACATTTGATGAAGGATTTATTTGTTAACTCTAGTTATCAAGAACTCATAGTGTCGGAAGATGGTCAATTCTTTTGGCATCATCATTCACTTAATGCCAAATAATTGGGTAGCAATAAGATGAACGAGTTTAGATTTGAAGCATATTTATAGGAAGGTTTTATCTCTGTTTCTTGTTCCTTTTGGTTATACTGAGACAGATTTTATGATATTGACATTTTCTGACCGATAATTTTTGACTGTTTGTAGTGCGAACTATTGACACTGACACTCTCAGCTGTCACGTAGTTGAAACCACGGGAAATATTCCAGTAATTTACTGATATATTTCAAATTTCGGAATGAGATTTAGTTATATAATTGATCTATCTTATCGAGTGAATTTATCAAAGAAATTTATGGTGCTGTTATCTTTCATTTGACAGATTGCCCGTGGCGGCCAGTCTGTCACCGTTGTTGGCTCTAAGTTAGTTATGTTTGGTGGGGAAGGAATCAATCGAGAACTACTAAATGACGTTCATATTCTGGATCTGGAGACTATGATTTGGAAAGCTGTTGAAACTACGTAAAATTTTTAATTACCTGACCCGTTGACTATAAATAGAAAGTGTCCATGCTCTTTTTAAGAATCTCTTTCTGTTTCTTTGGTAATGGGCACTATTAGGCAAACTCCTCCTGCACCAAGGTTTGATCACACAGCTGCAGTGCATGCAGAGCGCTACCTTCTTGTTTTTGGTGGTTCTTCTCATTCAACTTGTTTCAATGATCTTCACATACTTGATTTACAAGCTGTAAGTTGTCCACATTTTGTGGGATATATAATAAGATTATCTATAATTGTTTCGAATTTTAGAGATACTCAAAAGCATCTCAGTTATTAAGTTGATGGAATATTTATAACCAATATTTTTATTAGGATGAGTTTCGTAATGCAGTGGTATTTAATGTTTTTGAATGAAGTTGTTGTTTTGTAGTCGCGGAGGCAATCTACTAGAACCAATATACTATCAACACTGAGTTTTCATATGCGATGATGGTTTAATAATCTTAATGTATTTCATTATCTCACTATAGAAAGTTAGAAATCTAGTCACCAGATCATTCAATGATGTTTATGCCACTAAGCTTAACTATCAGCAAGTACATGTATTGATGTAATTTTGGTTGAGTTTACCAAATGATGAGGTACCTTGTAGTGTCAACAAGGACCAGTGTTGAAGTGATCTTTGTCTAATTTAGCAAATGAACCTTTTTAGATTACTGAATAGTTGCCACAACCTGATGCCATGCTGCCATTTTTGTACGGATGATGATACCTTCTCTTGTCTATTTATGCCAACCAATGAGATCAGCTTTATAGCTGGTTTTAGGCTCAAACCAGATGCAGGCGCACTAGTACTTAATATATTAACTAGGTGATAACTAGAAAAGTAAATCTAGTATAGCAGTAGAAAATTTCACACTAAGCACCCTAGTGACTGACTCTAAACGGTCTCCCTTTTTCAGATGGAATGGTCCCAACCAGAAATACTTGGGGAAGTGGTAAGTGCTAGAGCAGGTCAAGCAGGTGCAACAATTGGCGAAAACTGGTACATTGTGGGTGGCGGGGATAACAAGAGTGGTAGGAAAGCTATTATACTTTATGATGGATTTAAACTTGGCATTTTCTTTAGACTACTGTACATGTCTATGAATTTTGCCATAGGTGCATTGGAGACTCTTGTGTTGAACATGTCTACTCTTGTGTGGTCAGTGGTCTCAAGTGTAAAAGGAAGAGATCCACTTGCCAGTGAGGTGATCAATTCTATTTGTTCTTTATTTAGTTTTCCATTATACATCTGGAATGCTAGGTTGTTACACAGATTTTTCTTTGTATATAAGGGGAACGAATAATGACTTCACTTGTTGAAAGAAGGCACCCTTATTTGCTTCCTATTTCAGGGCCTCAGTCTTTGTTCAACCTCAGTAGATGGGATTAATCTTCTAGTAGCCTTTGGTGGCTACAATGGAAACTACCACAATGAGGTACTAGAAAATTGCAAAAAGTCACGTAGAACATCTTATAGAGTCTGTATTCTGGAAAAGGATTTGTACTTGCTCTTTGCAACTTATTCTGTCTGTCGGTCTAAACCCAAAGTGATTTTTAGAAATTTAAGTATTGCTTTTAGTTGACTTAAAGCGTAAAGCCTTGAAGCAATAAACCATCATATGTAATCTGTAATTTAAGCCAACTAAAAGCTAAGTGAATGGCTGAACTACTTAAATTTAGCTAGAACAGGTAGCTGAAGTTGATTGAATGGCGCATGCACCCCTTCACATACATCTGACCTTCTTTAAGGCTTGAGAGCAGATGGGGATCATTTTCCTATATGACCATCAGCAAGTAGTTCTACTTTTAGTCAATTAGTGACGAAGCTAAATAAATGGAGGGAGCACATAAACATAATTGGAAAAGATACCTGAAGCTGATTGACTGGCATTTTTGCCCTTCACTTACATCCGACTGCTAAGGCTTGATAATAGATTACAGGATTTCTTTCCTATTGGCCAAAACTGTTTTTGTAATGTTTGAATGTCCAAGAATTTACCCCAGCATTATTACAATCATGCAGATCAATTGGTGTTTTTAGAAATTTAACTAATACAGATACTTTTTGTAAAGCATTTTACTCTCTATTTGCATGTGATAATTGAATCTGCAGGTTCTGGTTATGAAAACCAAGACAAAAGAATCTGTGCGGCCAAAGATATTTCAGTCACCAGCGGCCGCTGCTGCTGCTGCATCTGTTACTGCAGCTTATGCACTTACTGTAACTTCAAAAGATTTAGATGTTGCCAATGGTATGCATACAGACAACACCGCCATGAATGGCAGAGGTCCACTAGAGGAGGAGTTGCAGGAACTAGAAGGGAAACTAGCTCAAGCGAATTCAGAAAACTCTATGCTTAGGGAAAATGTCAATGAGATGAATCTCATCCGTGCTGATTTGCAGAAGGTAAAATTACTACTAAAACAATAATAATTTTGTTAAATTTCAGAATTATTAATTTGGATCACTCACAACACTGTCAACCTTTTTAGGAACTTCAATCAGTGCGAGATCAGCTGGCAGCTGAGAGATCAAGATGCTACAAGCTTGAGGTTTACATTTACTTTTTTTTAACAGAATAAAATCGTTCGTCAGTTTCTAGTTTTAATTTGTTATCTGTGTTCTTCGAACGGATCTCTTAATTGTTGAGAGGGTTGCCCAAAAGCGGTGTGAATTTGAACCGTCATTAATCTGCATGAACAAGCAAATAAAGCTGCATAATGTGCTTCAATTCAGGTCCAAATTGCGGACTTGCGCAGCAAGCTCGAATCCCTTCACTCAATAGAGAATGAAATAGAGACACTTCGACAGCAGCAATCTTCGTCGGAGCCTATACCAACTGCAGATGATCAGAAGTCGGGGGGCGTGTGGACTTGGCTTGCTGGTAGCAACCGGTAACGTTCAACCTGGGGGGGAGGAAAGGTTATTCTTTACTCAAAGTTATGTATTACGCCGGCAAAGTTGATTGCTTAGTTTGAGGAATTGTGAGTAATCAGATGAGAAATGTTTATCAGGAGTGGACAAGATGTGAGTCTTTGGGTCCTTGAACAGAATGACGCACCAGTTTTGTTGAAACATATTTTCTCTTGTAATATAAAGATCTTACAGCCAGAAGAAAAATATATGATAAAACATGCGATTTATTTATATATATACATAATAGCGTTCTTTTTTTTTTTTAAAAGCATTCATTTCTTATTTAATTTTTTGTCATACATATCAATATGTATATAATCTACATATTTATGTATGTACACAAAAACTAAAGACTGTTAACTAGTATCAGCCACATGTCCTCTAAATTATTATAGGACATTACGCTTTGTATTTTGTTTACAAAAATATTATTTATTATCGAAAAGTATTAGTTTTCCAAATTTTATTTACAAAGCTAATGAAATCAAATAAAAAATTTACCCTTTGATTGTTAATTGTGAAAAATCTAAATAGGTAAAATTAGTATTCCCTTGAGTGATTTCTTGTATATCCACAGCTTATAATGTGAGCTGTTATACTACGCCACACAAATGAGATTTAAAGGGCTTAGATGCCCTCCATAACTATTTGAATGGTCTAATTTAAAAGTTGTAGTTATAGCTTATGACGACGTAAGTGAGTGCGATGCAATCTCAGTCTAAATTAAAAATAATTAGTCCTTTTTTTGAGTTTGACAATCCATAAATAGAATTTTTAATCAGTTAATTAGTAATGTACCACGGTTTCATTTCTGAGTAGATCAGACTTTTAATTGCAACGAATTATATTTTAAATCAGTTTAGATTTATGAAAAAAATCAGAATAAATTGAAAATAATTAAATATAAAAAAAACAATATATTGCCTAAAGTTATATGTATTGCGGCAGACGGTGTGGTGCTTGTGGGCAAGGGACTAGCTAGGCCTAGCCCAAACAACGTGATGTTGCGTAAAGCGATGTTCCCGGTGACACCCTCCCCAGAATAGTCATGTTCCAGCCACTTCAAAGTTCAGTAAAATCCAAGCAAACTGGACTCGGTCATGTCGCCCGCATGAATTTTAACGATTCCATTTCATCACATAGAACAGGAATGCATCAGCGGAGAACCCAACATCCTTCTTCAAACTATATCACCCTTAAACACTCCCTCATCCGTACTTTCTCCACTAATTAATCAAATCCTCGGATTGTTGGGCTTCAATTGCCCGGCAATGAGGAGTCAGTCCCAATGGATACTATCCGAGGAGCCGGTTGGCCAGCTCGGCCAACGGAGTGGTTACTGTCCGATAACCAGAGTGTACCACTCCTTATATGAACTCGAGCACGGCCAGCGCATCCCAACAGACCCGACACTCAATGCAGCCGCGTTCGTCCTGTCCAAGTTCCCCCACCCGGACTTGGCCGCGACCAAAGTCGCCCTCATCGACTCCGCCACCGACGCCCAACTCACCTATGCCGAGTTCCGCCGCCGCGTCGCCTTCCTCGCCGCCGGCCTCCACCATGGCCTCGGCATCCGCAAGGGCGACGTCGTCCTCCTCCTCGCCCCGAATTCCCTTCTTTACCCGACCATTTGCCTCGCCGTCTTGTCCATCGGCGCCATACTCACCACCGCCAACCCCCTCAACACCGCCTCCGAGATAGCCAAGCAGGTGATACATTCTCAATCCCCTATCACCTAATTCATTTATTGCCATTCTTTTTTTCAAAAAAAAAGAAGTTTGAATTAAGCTCCTTGTTAAAATCTGGCTAAGTAGGATTAACACACAGCTGTAACATAATGATTTATAAAGATTGAACATTTTTTTAAAAATATTATTTTTATTTAAACATTTTTATAATATAATGAATCACATTATGCTATTAACATGAACCCGATATTAAGGAGCTGGCATTAACCATGCCATCCGCAAAAAGATTATGAGTGCATGTAATTATGTTTTGCTCAATTAGCATATTAATTAATTAATAACAGAGAATGCAATATTTTTCATCCAATAAAATAATAATATTTGGATGTAGGTGGAGAACTCCGGCGCCACACTGGCCGTCGTCTCCCCCGACCAGCTCCCCAAGGTCGTCGCCTCCGGAATTTCCACAGTCCTCACCCACCACTCCGGCGGCTCCGTCGCCGGCTCCGGCGAGTGGATATCGGTTGAGGATTTGATCAATGGAGGTGAGCCGATGGAGGAGGGAGAGATACCGGAGATGCGGCAGTCCGATACGGCGGCGCTGCTGTACTCGTCGGGGACGACGGGGGCGAGCAAGGGGGTGATGCTGACGCACGGTAACATCATCGCCGTCGTCGCCCTCCTCAAATGGTCGGTGGAGGTGACGGCCAGCTCCGATGACGTCTTCCTCGCCTTCCTCCCCATGTTCCACATCTACGGCCTCGCCTTCTTCGCCCTCGGCCTCTTCGCCGCCAACTGCACGGTCGTCACCATGCCCCGCTTTGACCTCCGCGCCATGCTCCGCGCCGTCCAGCGCCACCGCGTCAACAACATCCCCGCCGTACCGCCGGTGATCCTCGCCATGGCGAAGGACCAATCCGCCGGCGGCAAGGCAGGGTACGACCTGTCGTCGCTCCGGCGGGTGAGCTCCGGGGCGGCGCCGCTGGGGGACTCGGTGGCGGCGGCGTTTCGGAGGAGGTTCCCGTGGGTGGAGATCAAACAGGGGTACGGGCTGACCGAAGCCACCGGGGCGGCGACGTTCTTCGTATCGGAGCCCGAGGCCCGGGCTCGGCTGAGATCGGTGGGACGGCTGCTGCCGGGGTTCGAGGCCAAGGTGACCGAGGTTGGGACCGGAGTGGCGGTTGCGCCAGGGAAGGAAGGGGAGCTGTGGTTGAGAAGTGGGACGGTGATGAAGGGGTACTTGGGGATGGAGGCGGCGACGGCTGCGGCGGTGGACGGTGATGGGTGGCTCCGAACGGGTGATTTGTGTTTTATCGACGAAGAAGGGTACGTCTACATCGTGGATCGGATCAAGGAGATGATAAAGCACAAGGGGTACCAGGTAGCGCCGGCGGAGTTGGAGGCGCTGCTCCTCAACCACCCCGACATCATCGACGCCGCCGTCGTCCCGTGAGTTTCTCCGACGACGACAATTTTAGTACCGATCACATACCGAAATGATCAGAATCTTTTTTTTTTTTTGGAGTTTGATTTGTTGGTTTTCTGTGGTAGTGTGGAGGAGGAAGAGGCGGGGCAGGTGCCGGTGGCGTACGTGGTGAGGAGGGCGGGGGCGGCGGTGACGGCGGAGGAGGTGGAGGAGTTCGTGGGGAAGAGGGTGGCGCCGTACAAGAAGCTGAAGTGGGTGCGATTCATCGACACCATACCCAAGTCGGCGGCAGGGAAGATCCTGCGCAAGGATTTGGTGATACTCGCGGCCCAGGCCCAGGCCCAGGCCCAGCAAGAGCAGCGGCAATTGTCCAAGCTCTAAATTTATTAACTTGAACAATTGGATATGTACCTAGCATACTTACAAAATTTCTGTTGGTGTAACAATTTTATCATACAAGCATAGTTACATAGCTGTCTGGAACACTTTGCACAGTAATTACTAAGGAAAAGGATCGGGCTACCTCTTTATTTTGAGCAGCTTGAGTGGATACTCGTCTAAATCAGATCTATTGTTCTCCAGGTAGCATGGTATCCTCCGGCAGATCACAGTATGCGTTGCCCTGAAAAGTGATTCATCACTCGTTAATACATTACAGGTGCATGTGGAGTTCAGGTGATCACTTCTGGTATACGATAGTTAAATGATGATTAGTGGCTATCAACCGAGTGAATTATTTTAAATACCTCTCCAGTAAGGTGTGCTACACAACGTTTCTCTGCTAGCAACTCTGCTTCAGTCTGGTTGAGGTCAACCATCAGTATATGAAGTAAATATAGCACTTGCATAAAAATAACTGTCTTGGCATTTGAAAGTTTGCACTGAACGTGTTTGGATGCTATACACAATTATGATCAAACTTCAAAGTAGGTTCAATGCTAATCCACGATTTTTGAAAGAAAGTGTACCTTTTTAATACGTTCTCGGAGGTAGTCATCAATGATTAAATCAGGCACCATCTCATAATCACCATCTCCCTAGAACATAGACACAAAGTTAAGTAATTAACTCAACACATCCACTAATTTATACATAGAGAATGTTCAAGTTACTAACCTGTGATCTGCAAGGCATGCTGAAAACAATATCCTCTGCTATACCATAGGGATTTCCATTAGTATACACCTGCAATATAGAATTGAATTAAGCAAAACTAGAAGTGACAAGATAATGCTGCAAAAGAAGGTAGTCCGCCATGATTATTTCAGTATCAACTGCAGCATATTTTACCACAAAATCTATTAATAAGACATATGTGCCTAATGAGAGCATAGATGTATCAGAACTTACTCCTGACGAAAACCAGTCACCCTTCGGAGTGGGAATAACAAGTGATTTTATTGCATCAACAATTGAGACGGCAGTGGACGCAGCCGAAGACCTTCCCCATTTTTGGATTAACACGCCTCCACGCTTTTATAGGAAGAGAAAATGTGAACTCTTGTACAATGATTCACGTAGAGACTCAACTGGAGAAAAATGATAGAGTTTTCACCTTCTGCACTCTCTCTGTAAATTCTTCCTCCAACCACTTTTTGTCAGTGATAACTTCTGTCACAGGTCTCCCATCAATTTTGGCATTCAAGAAATCAGGAACCTGCCCAAAACAAGATATGTTTACTCGTCTTCTATATGAAAATCAATGGAAAAAATGCAGCACATCAGCTATTCACAAGACCTGAGTAGTTGAGTGATTTCCCCATATAGTCACATTTGATACTTTGTCATAGAACACCCCAGCTTTAAGAGCAAGCTGCGCAAACAAAGTTTTTTGTGTGTTAACAAAAAAATTGTCCATAATGATGCCATTCAAAATTTGTACCTGGCATTTTGCTCTATTCTCATCCAACCGAGTCAAAGCATGGAAATTCTTCGCAGGGATGTTGGGGGCATTTTTAAGGCATATTAATGCACTACAAAGAGACAGATCATCATCAGAAATAAGTAAAAGGTTGAAGCTTAAAAAAAAACATATTATTGTGCTATACAAGTCTTCTTACTTTGTATTGCAGGGGTTCCCCACAACAATCACTTTCACATTGCGAGATGCAACAGAATTAAGTGCTTTCCCCTGTAAAGCATCTTATAGAACAAGTGATCATCATAATGCTTATGAAAACACAAACTACTGTGCTTTAATACCAAAGCTAAAGAACCTGTTCAGCAAATATCTGTCCATTAATGTCTAGCAAACCAGCACGTTCCATTCCAGGGCCACGGGGCTTTGCTCCAATCAGAAGAGCCCATTCTGCATCTTGAAACACCTCATAAGGATCTGTCCCTATGCTGACCTCCCTCAATAAAGGATATAACGAATCCTCCAATTCCATAGCAACTCCTGCAATAGTAATAGAGTTACAATTGAAGCAAATATGCACAACATCAGTTGTCCATTTTACTTCCTTTAATTTTAGAACATTCACAAAGTATTCCACATTGACTCTTGAGAAGACTACCAGCACTTTGTTTATCATTCTTTCAATAAAAAACCCTACCTTCAAGAGCCTGGATTGATCGTTCAGATCCTAGAAGTTTCAAAGCGACTGGTTGGTCAGGCCCAAACACCTCACCTGAGGCAAGCTGAAAATGCAAGATATAATATACTCAAATATTTGTTCACACTTACTAGATATGTCCAAAAAGACTCAATGCAAAGAGAATAAAATTTCAAGTCATGCCATAGACATTAAAAAGCTGTTGTTTAATGGCAAATATATTCTAGACGCCAAGCTAAGTAATTTGCAAAATTGGATGGGTCATGCTTCACAACGAATAATACAGATTACCCCATCCTTATTCAAATTAGAATAAATGATAAACATCAAAGCATAATTTCAATGTTTAAAGGAAGGACAAGAAGAAAATTCTTTGTGCCAGTCCATTGTTTGTAGAAACTTCTTACATTGAACAGAAGATGGTTGGATATCATTCCAGCAGCACCAGAAACAGCAATGTTGATCAAGCTTTTCCATGATTTTGTCGTTGCTTCCTTGATAGATTATAGGAATGTTTTCAATCACAGTGAAAATATGGATGAGCAATTAACACAATATCAATATGTTTTCCCAAATAAGAAAAGAAATTATATATGAAATAAGCATGAATACATCAAATGATCAGCTATTATCCATCGTAATTTAATCATAATCTAATACATGGTTTTGGTACTTTTCCTTTTTTTTTAGGTCTTTAAATTAGGAGATTAGTGAATTGTTCCCCAAGAGGCCCCCAAATGAGGAGGGAACCCAAGTCAAAATGTGAAGCGTTCAATTGAAAAATAATCAGTAATTAATTTGCTTGTGCCAATGAGCCAAAAATTGGGGGGGGGGACCACAAACTTGAATTACTTATCTCCATTTGATTATGAAGTGAACTAAACAGAATAAATGCATTCCGAGTTCTTCATGGGTACCAACATATTCATGCATAGCACCTACTAGTTCAGTTACCAGACGCTCTCTAATATAAAGGTAAGCATGAAATGGTTCCCTTTCCACGTAAAAAGGATCACATCAACAAAACAACCATGAAACGCTACCTTTTTAATTAATCAAACACCTTTCAAGCTACAACTATCAACAAAGCGGCAATCCATAAACTCCAAATTCCGGGGCTGAAAACAACATTAAAACAAGCAACAAAGAAATGCCATACCTCTTGCAGATCATACGTAAGACAGAACACCCCATAGCACTCGGGCTTAGCAACAGTTTCACTAGGAACCGACGTAGGAGGAGACTTAACTTGGCTGCCCAGAAACACACGATGACAACATGCATAGAAACATATATAATAGGGGAAGAAGAACAAACAGTACATCATTAAGAGAAAAAAAAGTGAAAGAAAATTTATGTATACATGTATACCTGGGGGCAACAGAGCAGACGACTCGGAAACCAGGAGACCGACGTAGGAGGACTTGACGGGCCGGAGCCAGAGGGGCAAGAGTACGGGGATAGGTGGAGAAAGGGGAGATTCTGGACAAATGGGTCTTGGCAGAGGCGTAGCTGGGGGAGACATCAACGGCAAACGCCATTGATGAGTGAGGAAGAAGCAGCAGCGAAGCAACGAGGGTGGTAGTGCGGAGTGCTGCAGTGGGAGTCTCACAATCGCGGAGAGGATATGGTTTTACGTGAAAAAGTATAGCCTTTGGGGAAATGGGTTTTTAAGGCCGAGGAGACGACACGTTTGGAGACGTCGATGGTCGGAACTGATCACCCCTCCACTCATTCACGGTGGGTCCCACTGCCACGCTTTTCTCAAGTGGACCCTCTCTAGACTTATCCTGTTGTTTTTTTTTCCTTGATTTAATTTTATTTTTATTTTGACTTTTTTGACCTCTACAAGGTAGGCCTTAAGTGATGTCACAGAGATTTCTAGGTTGATTGGGTTAGAATTGTATTTATTATATTATTGCATGTAATTATATATTTATATATTTAATAATTTTAATAAGTATAATTATATAAAGTGTCGGGAGAACAAGGATGTAATAATTTTTAATTTAGTCTTGCAAAATTTAATATATTAATGGGAATGTGATTATTGATATTTTAATTTTGACTGTTATTAAAGTATGTGTTATGTCCTATCATCTTGTATTTTCAGTGTTAAAGGGATGATTTAAACTCACCATCTTGTATTTAGGTCATGTCTAGTCCTTATAAAAAGGTTAAAATTCTAAAAGTGACAAGTTCAAGTTGTTATAGAAAATATTACTTGGAATAAATAAAACTTTTCAACTTTTTATACCCTTTCAGGTTTAGAACTAGAACGGTTAAATGTTTTCGAGCCAGACTAAAAAACCAGGCTATAAGCTTGCTTGGCTTGACTTATTGTGGCCTCTAATTATATAACATGTTTTTCTCAAAATTAATTCCATTTTTGTGCCTACTTGTTTTTTTATAGAGCTAGATTTAGGGCTTTTGACATAATAAATAGCTTACTTAAATCACCACATTTAGAGAAGTAGAAAACTCTTTGAGTGATTCTGGTTAATACATGCAGGTAATTATTTCATAAAAAGATACAATGTTTCAGTGGGGTTTTACACTGCAAATTATAGTAAACCAGATTGCTGATTATCACCTTTAATTGTGATAATTATTCTTGAAAAATAACCTTACAGATAAAGTTGCTGAATACAGACTTCATTCACCGGCAACTTCAAGCTGTGTGATGTTCATCTTAAAACAATTGGATGCTGGATCTGGATGCACATAACTAGTACCTGTGTATCAGCTGTTTGTATGCTTCCTTGTCCTTGGAATAAAAGTCGATCTCAGCCTGTCAAAGAGGAGAAATTATGGCCTTTTTTCATTAAAATAAGTAGAGATGAACTGAACTGATAAAAAAAATAAGAGATGAACTATTGACAGTTAATCATTTACATGCCGCATTATAAAAGGTTACCTTTCGGACGCCTATTACAGCAGTCAAAAGTTTTTCACCAATCAGTTCCTTCAACACTTCGTCGGTAGAAAGCGCATCAACAGACTCGTTCAATGCTTGCGGCAATCTTTCAAGTTCACCATCATAGAGGGCAGGATTCGTTTCTGGATCAAGTCACAAAGATGGCATATATTTAGTAAAAATTAACACCACCACATGATATCGAAGAACAAAACATGATACCTTAGAAGACCTCATTCACATAATAATTGTTCAAATATATGAATGAAAGTTGCAGTGAGATGGAAATTTTGAAAAAACAAGGTAATAACAACAGTTTGATAATAACTCAAAAAGAACTAGTAAGAAACAAACAGAGGCCAATACCAATGGGTTTTGGCAAGCTAAGTTTCTTTCTGAGACCATCAATTCCAGCAGCGATTATTGAGGCCAACCCTAGGTGTGGATTTGCACAGCCATCAAAAGATTTTATCTCAAAATTGTTCACAAGACCATTTTCCGCCCCAGGTGGGCATGCTGTCCTCAATGGGGCTTCTCTATTTTCATTTCCCCAGCAAAGATAGGCCCCACTCCAGGTATTTGGTTGAATTCGATCATAACTACATTTCAGACATTAGTTTTCAGAGTTAAGAATTGACTATATAATGTCTAATATACAAAAACAAGTATGATTCCCATTACTGCAGAATGCAACAATGAGTGTGGTTTTTATTCTATGCAATGTTTCTATTTAAAGCAACAATTATTAGATTCGGATGAACCAACACAAGGACCAATTTAACCCACTCACATCCGGCAGAGAAGTGTTATAGTTACGTTTAAAGTGCATAGCTTAAAAAATAACATTAGAACAGCATGGACGAAGAAAACGCCGTGAAGAACTCTGAGTTTGCATAACCCATTCACTAGTACAATCGTCAGAAGCACTAATTTAATTTCACAGTTCAATCACTAAATCTGAGCTTGCATAACTCATCCATAAAAAGAATTACCTATTAGAAAGTGGTTCAGTAAAAGCTTGCATAATTCATCCTTCTATAGGCTAGTACTATTTTTAGAAGCAGTAAGTGAATAAATTATGCAAGCTCAGAGTTCAATCACTAACTATGAGCTTGCATAATTCTTCCTTAAAAAGAATTACCTATTAGGAAGTGGTGCAGTAAAAGCTAATATCGCTGGAAGATGCGTTAAAACTCCAGCCATGAATTCTTCGCCAACCCTTGACATGCCATACTGGGTTTTAGATTCAGTAGAGGCCATAAAAACGTTATGACCATTTTCTGATAAGCTCAAATGGACATGCGACCCAGAGCCAATATCATCCAAAAAACACCTAGGTAATTCCATATATTGCAAATGAGAAATAAGTCTCTCACAAATCCAATTTGTTTCAAGTGAGAAATAAAATGCAAACAGAAGTAGAATATTATCAAAGCCAGTTGAAACTCATACTTTGGCACAAAAGTCGCTAACAACCCATGCTTCCTTGAGACTGCTTTGATTACCTCGCGAGCATATATTAAACTATCAGCAGCACGGTTGCAAATAGTATGCCCTAAAGCCAATTCGAATTGACCTTTACCAGATTCTGCATGGACCTGACAAAGCAAAATCATCAAATCAGAAACTAGCAAATATAATCAAATTAAAACATTTATATGCCAAAAGAAGGTCATCTTTAAAAGTATAAACATTCCATTCAAAACCAGAATCAGATCAAACATTTGAATATGAAAAGATGACATCAACAATTCATTCATAGAAAATTGTAGTCTAGAATTTTGCAACAATTAATTGTGATGATGTTAAGGTTCTTCGGACTATCCCAGAATGACTAGCCACTTTAAAGGATGTTCCAATCCACCTCACATAGAACTCAGCATCCAATATTGATCATTCCTGACATGGGATTAATACCGGCAACACCACAAACTCATTGCTCATACCATTGATAATATTCCTGACACTTTGCCTCATTATCCCTAATGGCCACCGCAGGTGATTTTTTCTTGGTAGTATTCACTCCAGCCTACCCCACAATGACTAGCAAACTTAGAGGCTTACAACTCATCTCGCATAGAAATTGCCACCCAGTCTTAATCCCAATGTAAAACTAAGAGGGAACACCATAAGACTATGTCCCATACCATAGGTCCATAGGCGGCAGCTTGTAAACAGATGCCATATAAGAATACACAACTATGCCAAGTTATGCAGACAATAATCTTATACCTGCTCGAGGACAACCCCAACAGATTGAAGCCCATAACTTATTTCATGAAAAATGAGTGATGCAGCATCAAACCCTGAAGTAGAGCAATATGGCCCCAGATCAAATGGGATCCATGCAGATTTCCCTTCACTAAAAATGACATGAAAATCAGTAAACATAAACATAGAGCCAAGAGAAAAAAGGCACAGGCTCACACCTTTGGACATTCTTCAGAAGATAAAATTCATTTTCAAAGCCTGCACTCACTTCCTGCATATAGCACAAAGTTAAGATAAATACATGTATATCATTCACAAACTTCCCTTATTTAACATCACAAACTCAAATTCAGCCTTCATGTTTTAGAGGCACACATGTATTGGTTGCTAACTCACCAAATTAAATTCATCTTTTAGGACTTTTGTTACTCTCCGTAAGGCCTCCCTTGGACAATACTCCCAAGTCTCCCCTGGTTTAAAGTGCATATCTGCTAAGACCATTTCTTCCTGCTGGTTCCTGTTGCGCAAGAGAGAGGATAAAAAGAGTTCTACGTTACTTTACAGCAAAATAATAATTGAAGCAAGGGGATCGAAAAAGAAAAAAGTTACCAAGGAATTGTCCGTTTGGTAGACAGATCAGGCATCAGCCTGATCTCACCTGTACCAGTAAGATTTGTCCCTTCAGCTGGGCCATCAGAACTAGAAGTCATGCCCATGCAAGCAAAGGTCAAACCTACTCCATTGTTCACAGACACTTCGTAGAAGCGTTTTCCTGGAACCACCTGATAGAATGGGAATGTAAAAATGGAAAGCAACAATTAATGCTAGTGCTGGGAAAAAACAATTGGCAGAGTCTACTCAATGAGAACTTTAAGTAGTTCTTGAGAAAACAAAAATCACAAGGACTAACATTTATATACATAGAATCACAATGGAAGGCTAGGTCTAAAATACCTTTGTTGAAGACAAATGATGCAAGAGTTCCAGTAAATATTTATCATCTTATACTAATTGCAAAAACCAAAAGTTTTAGCAGGAAACTTACACGGCATCGATGCTGACCAGATGTATCTACCCATAAAACGCGAACAAATACTGAATTTTGTGACACGAATTTGCTTTCTTCTGGTGTGCAAATGGATAATAAAGGTTTATCGGGACTATTACTCCTGATTTTCTCATTGGCTTTGTAAAAATTACATGCATTATTTTTAAATATATCATCCACTGCTTCTTTTGCTTCAGGTAATGTGAGATCTCCTTCGTCTAATGCCTCCGATAAGACAGAAAATATAGCCTCTCTCGACCTTTTTGCACCTAGAAAAAAGAAAGGAACCAAATCAAGAAAGAAAAGAAAAAGGAAAAAGAACTTAGAATAACTGGAAAAAGCACAGGGAGGAATGGTAAGAATATAGAGTTGTTCCTCACTAAGCTAAAATATTAAGAAATCATGGAAATTATATTATACACACAAACCATCAGAAGCGTGAACTAGGACATGCCAAAGTTGTTTACGTTCAATAAAGATATACAGTTCTACTGCAAATATTCTTTAGTTTAATAAGTCATTCTAGTTGCAGTTCTTATACCCAAGAAATATGTTTCGGGAAAAGCATAGCCATCGGTGCTGAACATCACCTGTAGAAATCAGCAATTTGGTATTTAGCACCCAAAACCTTACAAAGAACCAAAAAATAAGAGCTTTACATGGAGCACTTCAAATTATATCCTAGAAATAGACGTTCAAGCAAGGGAAATGTCCAATAAAATGTTTTTCACAGAAGCAGATATATGAGGTTGTAAATGGTTAAAGATCAATATCTTTGACTGATCACACTATGAGCATCATATAGGATATGTCAGACAAAACTTCCACCAGCAAACTATGATGAGATTGATGGAAAGTAGCTACTGCCATAATATTATCTTGAATTCATATTTATAATTTGTGCAAACCACCAACTCTTCAAACAAGAAAGGATGATGCACTTATGAACTTCCATAACAACAAAGTATAAGCTGGATAAACATCAGCAATTCTACCAATTCAGTCCAAGGATGTCAAACGGTCAAACATTCAAGGATGTCAAAAGCACAAACATAGGAAAAACAATATTGAAAGAACAATCCTCCCATCACCTTTTTCAGTGGTGATAGATGTAGAAGTTCTTTGAGACAAGAAACCATTCCATGGGTGCTTAGCTTTGGCACAGCTAAACCAAAGTCGAGATGGACCTAACATCAGCAGGCAAAAGTAGATGATTATTAGCCAGACACAGAAGACATATTAAGAAATACAACTTGACATAGGATTACTTTTAAGCTTTTAAGAAAGTGTCTACTTTAGTATTTACATTAACAGTCCCTCGCGAATCCACCCATTCTTTCAATTTTTTTGTCTTTGCACATGGTGAAATGAGGGGAATTCAAATCCCCATGCCTGTTTTGCTTCTGGTGGAATTTAAATCAGAGCCTTTGGCAAGTGTCTGACACCATATTGAATTACCACTTCACCTAAAAGCTTAAGCTTCTATGAAAAAATATTTTTAAATCTCAAGATGTACCTGGGCGTAAACAGAGGCCAAATACGATGCTTCCTTTGAGAATGGATAGGATGCATGAAGAAGTACAAAACGACATTTGGAAAATTGACTATCCTCAAGTACGGCTCGAAGATGAAGGGGATTGCTCAGCCTCAAATCTAAATCCTTATCACCAAAACTAATGGAATGGAAATGTAAGAAGAAGCCTTGGATATGGAATAAATTCCGGGCTTTCCAACTAAATTACAAGCTTTAAATGACAATATCATAATATTCATATCCACCATTTTGTTAAGTGTCACATAAGGTAGCAAATAAGGAGCATTCAACAGTGCTTACAGTGTCCAAAGATGAGATAAATAAAGTAAAATATTGTGACAAAAATGTTCTGAAATCGCAAATCTATGCAAAGAATTTATTAAAATATATAGGAAAGAAAAGTAGAAGCAAAAAATGACATGAAACAAGAAAAACTAGTTATCAACAAAAAAATGAAATAATAATAAAAAAAGGGATATAAACTACAAACTGAAACTCAAGAGATGCAGCCAAAAATACACAAAATTGACACCAGCATGGCCACAAGAGTAATAAATATTCCTAATAATATCCGTGCTGATAAATCTATGATAGTGCCTAAGTATGTCCATACCCTGTGTGGATCTGCATGGGCAAGTCAAAATACAAAGCCATCTCTAAGCTACAGATGAAGATGTAGTCAATTATACTCTTGCTCTGAAGACGAACAGGACTCCCCACTGAAATTACATTGCCACAGCAAAAAACAAGGATGGCAAACTCAGTTTTAAAAGAGTGCCAGCATAAGATTAGCTTATCAAAACATCATTTCCTAAAGTTAAACCTTTGATGTCATCAATAAGGCCTTTCTCAGCATCTTCCTTCCTAACATTAGTATTTATATCTAAACCACTTCGGTATGCAGCAATACTCTTGAGCGCTACAACATTGTCAGCAAGTGTAAAGCGCCTGTTAAGGGAACAAACCTTGCAGTCTTTCTTGCACATTTATCTTCAATAAATGGAGGTAAAAACTGAACAAAGAGGCCAGGAAAGAAAGGCACAACAACAACGAATAAGTTAGATAATGAGAAGGATATGACTTCAGCTTTGCCTTGAACTTATCAGTAAACAAATCAAGCGTCCATGTAGAACCTTTTGGTGCCTCCTGAAAAGAACAATGGCAGTGCCGTCAAGAAAATTCAAGAGTGACACTAAGCTACCAGTGTGTGGAATTTTGAACTCAACTAAGTATCACCTCATCAAGGATCTTCTCAGCAAGCCGTTCGATACGAAGGATCCTGCATACAACCGGGGCATAGCTCCGGTGCCACTCAACCGGCTGCATTTCATCCATTTCAATCCCATCGTCGATAAAGATGGCTGATATACCAGAGGCCTCGAAGCAGGCCGATGCACAAGCATGCAACCCCACTGCTTTTCTGTGCGACTCAACGTCCCTCAAGGTCGCCGGGCATCCATACAAGCCAGCAATATCCCTCAAGCTCCTCTGCACTTGAAAAAAAAAACCCGAACTTTTCACAAGTTTGTCTACCAACATTAGTAGCAAATATTCTTTGATTATAATACGGATTGGGTGATGCAGAATGCCATGCTTGCATTGGATGTTCGCACCAAGATAAGGTCTTTCAACCGATATCTTGATAGACGAAAGTAGACATGAAAGCTGACCAATATTCTTACTACCAAGCAACGAAACGACCACCGAAGAAACGAAGAATTAATATAAGATTGAAAGATGGAACCTTGAAGGAGAGGGTGTGAGGGGCGAGGGAGAGGGCGTCACCGTCAGCCTCCGAGAAGCAGCGGAGGAAGGGGAAGGAGGAGTGGGAGAGGACGAGATTATGGGCATGGGCGTCGACCAGCTCCGCCCTTTCCACCGCCGACCATAGTTCCTCTCGAATGTGCTCAGCCTCCATCGCCGGCGACGTCCGAGACATTTGGAGCTCCCGACGTTTGTTCGCCGGCGAGCGGTTGACTATGTAGGAAGTCTAGAGCAGTATTA
>JAVDBV010048406.1:0-10636 GCA_032619315.1 Piper longum | reverse complement strand
CGGTGGGCGGGCACAGCGGGATGCGGGGGTAGGGGCACGGCGGAGATGGGTGTCGTGGCTAGGCTAGGGAAGAATTAAGCCACCAATTCTGTCAGGAAGAAAGGGGGGGTGAGGGAGTGGGGGGAGGGAGATTTATTTATAGCCGTCGGATTGAATCCAATGGCTGTAAATAAAATGGAGCACAGCCAAGATGGTTGTTCTCAATTACAGCCTTTTTTTCTATATATATATATATATATATATATATAGGATTATAATATAGTAGGCCGAAGGAAACACGATCTGGATCTAAGTTTTTAAAATAATCCTGAGGGAGCTCATCATCGAGGGTTATTAATCCAAAAAAATGATCGACTAAATGGCATGTGTTGAGTGGGATACGATAAATCCACCACATGACATGTCCACTACCTCTCAAACCAAATCACAATAGAGGAGATGATCAAATCTAAAGTGAGTCCTAAACGGATTTCGTAGAAGCTTCAATCGTGGCCACGCGCCTAGGCAACGAGCTTCTACTCCGTAACTACACATCAAGCCTAAAAGCTAACGCCTACTATCTTAATGATGCATTCACATATCCAAAATAAAACACTCATATCAATGTATTCATAATCATATCAAAAATTCCCTAACTAGGGCATTTGGCAATATTGTAGCTGAAACTAATTAGTCCTATTCACATTAATTTACATCATGATTTTCTAAATTACATTGGAGTTAATTAGTAACTCATACTTAATTTACCTAATTAGATCATTAGCATTCATTCAATTCAATTCAGAACATGCAAATTTCAATTTATTCACAATCAAAGTATTTTATCATGTCAATCAATTAAGTCCTAATGTGCTATGCTAATAATTATTAATTTTAAATAATTAAGTCAAAAGTAGGTATAACTCGCATCGTCGGCAACGGCAACAATGATCGAGATCAATCGATGCCAAATAGGGTTTGGTCGTACGTCTCGGGAATCGAATTCGGCACCCTATGGCTTTCGAAGTTCGATAGGGTTTGGTGGAAGGAATTTGGTGAAAAATCTGGCAATTCTGGTGATTTCTGATCATGGTCGGCAAGTTGGTGTGATTGGGGGTGTGGGTCAACAGCGGCTTGCTGAGCTCAGCACGACCATTGTGACGACAAGGGCAATGGCAGCGGTGACGGTTACCGGCGGCTGCCATGTATCAGGTAGGGTTTGCCCAATCAGAGCCTTGGGCCTATCTCGGTGGCAATGCACTACAGGTGGAAGGTCATCTAGGTCAATGGGACGGCGATGGCAGAGTGACAAAGTTGGTGGTGGAATCAGTCTCAGGAGCACGGTGTGAACAACCGGCTTCTTCACATCGTGGAGGCCGGGAGATGGCCGGTAAGGTGGAAGACATCTCGGCGAATTTGATCGGCTTCAATGTGGCACTCAAAGGTGGCACTGAGCTGTCAGTGGTCGGGGTGAGAGGAGGAAACGGTGGGGAGGGGGTTTCGAATATGTTGGTGGCAAGTTCATAAATAAAAGTTGACTCGACACTAACTCGAAATAAAAATAATAACTAACTTCTAATAAATTATAAAAAAATTCTAAAAAAATATGGAAAAATACCATAAATATAATACACTCAATAAAATCAGAATGACATGCTCAATAACTAATAACCAATGCAAACTGCTATTTAACATGTCCTAATGCGTTATTCAACCTAAAAAAATTTCTACGATCAAATACATAGAAAAATAACTTGAATATTGTAGTATACTCTGATTATTCATTTCTTATATTTTTTTTGACTTTATCATGATATACTCAGGTACGTTTGACCCTCATTGCTTATAACACATGACTGACCTTCGCCCAATACACGTGTTATGCAACTGACTTTACTCAAACCGACGGTTGAACTGATTGGTTCACTAATGTAAACCCTAACTCGAGTCACAGGTATTACACTGTGTTATGTGATTGAACTTTAGGCTATATTAAATTTCTATTAATTAAATAGTTAATAATATTAAATGCATTAATTATGATTATGTGATGATGTTAGTGTATTGATATGATTCATATGCCCTAATTAAATACTCAATCTTAAGGTTGAGAAGGTACTTGTTTTAAAAGTTTTGATTGTGTATGCATAGATGGGACATCATCATTTTTGTATGCGATATGTGGTTGTGTGAGTAATGTGTATCGATTGGTATCATTTAGGTATTGTCTAAGAGCTAGTCAAGGGGGGCAAGTTACTAGATAGTACGTCCATTGACTTGCCTAATAAAATACCATGGACAACCTCAAGAGGTAGCTAGAACTTGATAATTGATAATTTATCTTCATTATTAGGATCTTAGTTAACCCCCTTAATAAAACTAGATCTAGTTACTGAACTTGTCTTGCCATTAATTTACTAAATTAAGTCTTAATTTCTTCATTAAGCTAATTTAGTAGTCTAAATCATGATAATCTATTATGTAACATATTAAACATGAAAATATATCAACATATATTAAAATCATGGATCTATGCTATGGGACCTGTTACTTGCATCCTCGTTCTCCTAGCCCATAGCTCAGCCTTAGACGATCTACTAGTTTGAATAGTAATATATCTATATTAGTATTCAGAATTGCTCTAATTATAATGGATGGATAACATGACCTATCTAATGTACAATACATCAATAAACATCTATTAGGAACACATGATAAGTATTGATGAAAAAAAACTTAATTAATTAGAATTCTACTTAAATCTTAGTTAAGTATATTTGTGATTATCTAATAATTATTTAAAAATCTTGATCATCTAAGAATTATGTTCTTGCACCACTCAATTGCGTGCACTCAATTGATGGTACATCAAATATAGTTCATTAGACTCTCAAAAATATCTGATTAAACTTAGATTAATGGATTAGTTCTGTTTTTAATTAGCTCCAATTATGTTGGGAAGGGTGGTCACTCCATCTAGCTATAATCTCACGCATGAGCACTTATCGATATTTGTCATTAGCTTACCCTTTCGGTATCACAACCGCATAATGAACAGTTTTTCATCATTGTACCCTATCCCCATTTGTGGCATGGGTGCAAGTATTTCAACTTTTGAAAATTTTAAGGGTGCAGCATCATGTTGAACTGAGTCAATTCTTTGATCCCGATTGCACTGATACATGATGGTCGAATATAAACTCAAGCCAACCAAAATTGTCAAATAGAAACATAAAATATTTCAAGTAATTATACAGACTTGAATTACTTAAGAAGAAAATTCCTACAGTTCAACATACCTAATCTAAATATTATAATGCTAAATGCTAATAATAGATCCTCAAATCTAAATACATCCACGCATGATGTGTCACGTTATGAGATAATTCTTTACATGAAAAACATACAATTATTTTCATGGAAAATTAACAACCAACTAATTTAATTAATTAATAATTAATTCACAAATTCTTAAATAGCATTAACTGAAAATAATTGAACTCTATTCAAATAAGAAAAACATAGGAATGACGGACCAAGAGAATCAACTAATAAACATCACAGATACTTTAAAATTATCAACCAATTGATGATCATGGTCTTCACCAATTATTAACTACTGATTAGTTAGGTTAATAATCAATTTACCATTGTCAGAAATAAACACATAAGTGCATACAAATAATAAAACTTCCCTTTTAATGAGTTATCTTTATCAGTTATGTACAAGCATGATTAATTAATTTATTAATTAGTCGCAAAAATAAATTAAAGTATACACTATATCAGTTATCCGTTGTAATTAATCAGTTTATTGCTTGAGCACAAGTAGTGGTTTAATTACGGATACACTTTTCTAAATAACCATAGTTCCAAAGGTTTAGAAATTTAATACTAAGCCACAAAATATACAAATAACTATCTACATAGAACATTTAAGCAAGGATAAATATGAAGCATGCATGAATTAATTACTCTCCACAAGAACCAGCCTACTTAATTGATTACCAATTGCCCGAACCAGGCATCACGACATTGCAAAGAGGATATAATATAACCAAAGCAACAAATATATCATACTCCTGAAATTATTTAACTCCAACCGAAGTTGTTTAATTAATAATTAATTACCAACCATTTTACTATCTTGCAGTTAAATCATCACAATACTAGCCCAACAAAAAGTCACACTACTGTAACATGTGACACAACATGCATGAGATAATTTCGATTATCTGATCATACAGCAGACAACATCTCTATTTGATTAATTGATAACTACATGCGTCTTAGTATAGAGTGCAAATAGAACTAGCATTCTACAAGTCACCAGATACATACCTGTGCATAGGTATAATAATAAGAACACAAAACTAGAACCCACTAAATGTACCGATGATCCTAAAATAATTAAGTATTGGTGAAAGCATCTCATCCTACTAGAACTCTACCCACGAAAGACATCTTTATACAACAAGCAAGACCAGCAGAAAAAAAAATAGAGTAGAGGGCAAACAAAAACATATTAGTAAAGCAACACAAGCATGCCGTGATCTATCATGTACCCATATAGTCATTACAACTCTTATCAAAACTTCTAGGATACACAGAAAAGATATATGTATGCATGATCTAAAACTGAATGAGAGGACATAGTGAACCAAGAAACGATACCTGAGGAAGGAGAACACAACACTAACCCGAGGGAAAATATAATTAGTGTCAAGATGAAGGCGGACGTCCCATTCCCCTTCTCAGCCTATTAATACCAATCTTCCTCAAAAGATATTACTGCATTCCGTTCCTTCCACTCCTTACTTAGTTCCCAAAAGATTTCACTAGACCTCCCAACGGATAAAAAGAATATTTCTAATTTACTTCGAGTCTTATCACTAATAATAAAAATAAATAATTTAAAAAAATGGGTTAGCCCATAGGACATGATCTTCTCCAAATTTTTTTCCAGTTATTAAATTAAATTTATAATCATAAATTTAGAGAATTTACAAACATGAACTTTAGCCCTTGTTTAAGAGAGATACACAAAAGCCTATGGTATAGTACGTCTACTGGCCCATCATGATTTTAAATAAAACTATTTAAAAAATATGGTGTTAGATTCGACTCAACACGTGAAAACTATTAGTTTTATCTTGATATTGATTTACTTGATAACATGATAACCATAACACAATAACATGTTAACAACCCGTTATACTCATGATTAAACAGTCAAACAATGTCAAATAGAGGTTCATAAAGTATTCCAAATAACCAATAAACAAGGACATGATCAACATCCAACTCTGAGTTCCGTGATGCTTAGTTGCAACTATCATAGTTTGAACAATAATATAATTCTATATCACAACCCAAACTAATTTACTTATCAACATGTTATGTCATGATATGAACATGATGATGATATCATACAATGATATCATACAATATGGTAAGAACACAATTAACAATTACAACACATGATACAAGTATCGTACAATATTTAACAATTCATAAACATGGAAAAGAGTATAAACATGACATAAATCAATACATTAGACTTAGAGTATGAGCGTTGCGGCTCTTGACCTGAGCATTGTGGCATTTAGAACTCATACGCCATTTCAAATAAGTGAGCCAAACCCATCATCATCAATGTGATAAGAAGTGAATCCATGTGATTTGAGAGGAAGGTGATGTAGTGTCGTTAATGGAGATCCTAATCCATAATACTGAACCTTGTTTAGCTCTCCGACAGCAAATCGGTTCGCTACGAGGAGACCAATGGCTGACTAGAATGATGAGTACCATATATTGACTCTAAAGGCTCTCGGGACCTAGCCCTAGACAAATGTTATTGATTAGCAAAGATCATTTAATAGTTATTTTTTAAAAACATATGTACAAAATAATTATATCATGATATTACATAAAAAAAAGTTTGATATATTTGCATTTTGTTAACAAAATCATTATAAAGTATATAATTTTTAAAAAAATCCAGTAGAGTCTCCATTATAAATGGAACATTAGAAAGTTTTCCCACATGTAGAAATTTCTTCATATTTCACAATTTTATAATCCATTTTTTCACAAAAAAATGACACAACCATATAACAATTTCACATTCATCAAGTAAGAAATTGTTGGTCATCAGATAAGTCCTCCCGCAAAGCAAAAACAACATAAAAGTTCTTCCAACCCATATTTCTTTATTTACTCAAACTGTTGGTAACAATTAAACATTTGGCAAATAGTGAAAAATAGAATTGCAATGTCATAATACGAATTAATATAACTTGTGTAATATAAACTTACTTATTTACTTATTTAAAAAAGAACATAACAATCAGAAATAAAATAAAATATAAAAACTTACTGCCACAACCTCGAACTTATTATAGGCGTACGCACCCTTCCCTTTGTCTTTCTGGTGCATGTGGTCAAACAAAGCTGACCTCAGGATATAGCTTCCCAGATCTTTCTCCTACATTGCAAAAAAAATTAAATAAATTAGAACCTAATCAAATGATGAACAAAATAATTTAAGAAGAGTATTCATACTGAGCATTTTTCATGGATCTCTAAACTAATAGATCCACCAATATGACGGGTAATTTTACTATACTTCTTTGCCATCTAGTTCTTTTTATTCTCTATGATGGCTCTCGAAATCTATTAAAACCCAGTGATACCAAATGAGATGCTCAAATTCCGTCTGAATCCAAGCATGCCGGCTTTCCTCCTCACAGTTTGCAAGGTTGCAAACTCTTGGTAGCTAATAAGCAATTTTCTATTAGTGGCCCCTTTTATTGCAAACTTTTGGACATATTCATGAGGTCATTTCTTCAACTCTAGACCTAGAAGGGGTAGTCCAGAGCATTGAGTTTCGGTCATGCATCCCAACGCAAAAAAAAATCACTTTATTTTTATTTAAACAAAAACGTTTAAATAGTGGACTCGGATTACAAACTCACTATGGATTGACTCATGGCTTCGTATTGAACCACGTAAAAAATCATGCTGGCCTCTTGCTATTATTTTATTTTTTCCTACTTTTCGGTTTAATCTTTGTACCTAAGGGTACCCTGGCGCGAAATCCTCCTCCACTTAAACTTCAGTTTTAGTTCACAAGTGTTCATCCCGTGAAAAAAATGTATAGATGTATTCATTGGGTCACTACTCTAAGGAATCATTCTTTCTTAGAGGGTAGTGATGTTTCTTAATGCTTAAAGTAATAATCCTAGTGCTTTGATGACAATTATAGGAAGATAGAACCATAGCTTTATTATAAGTTGTAAAAATCACTAATTCAAATCACTAGGATTATCAATAACTTTCTTAGAAAACATCACTAGTCTTTCTTATTTGACTAGCTTAGTCAATTAGATATTTGAGTGTGAACCAGATTTATGGGTGTTGCAAGGCCTTAGTAGCTCATAACGACGGATGACAATTGTGAACCATTTTAAGAAAACTTTTTTTATTTTATTTATCAAACACATCCCTCCATTATGTGAGGATATTCAGGATAATTCAAAATTTTCCCCTATTTTTAATACTTGTCCCCAATTTCCTAGTACTTGATAATATAAAATAAAATTCTCTTTTATAATAAAAAAAGTAAAAAAAATATTCACGGGAGCACTTTCATAGCCATTTTTTACTAAAAAGTGAGAATATAAGAAAAAACATGTAGTGATGTTTATGAATACCATTCTTGAAAATATCATGTTTATAGTTAATAATTAAGTGCTCGCGCTGTTGAGGATGCAGCTCAGCTCCATTGATATATATCGTATTTACGGGGAATGGCATGCACACATATTTTTTAAAGATAATATTATTACTTTTATTTATCAATTTTTTTCTCTTTTAAGTAAATACAAAAGAAGAACTTATGATTAAAAAGTGGTTTAATTATACTATTTACGATTCGAGAAAATGTATTTTTTTATATAAGATAATGACTTAACAACCCTTGGGTTGGTTAAAAATTATTTAAAATTTAACCGAATCTAGGTTGATCTTAAAAAAATTAAAATAATTAAACCAAACCAAAATATATTGTAAATTTCTTGGCATAAAAATTCAAAAATATAAAACTTTTCCCACACATTCTCAAGTCGGCTTCAACACATTCACACCTACCACTACCCGAGCAAAAACACGAAGTAGTTTGTCTTTTGTTGGGTCTTCCCCGAGCGCTGCCATGTCTATCGAACCCACCACCACCACCACAGCCATGTTCTCTTTCTTGCCTTCTTTCTTTCTTTTATTTATCGTTTAGTATTGTCAAGCACTTATTGATTTGTTGGGGAAAAAGGTTGATTTGTTGGACTTTGTGGATTGGTATGGGATTGAGTGCTTGAACCAGAGCCCCTCCCATTCCACCAAAAATGCGCTCACTTATTGGTTTGTTGGGGGGAAAGGTTGATTTGTTAGACTTTGTGGATTGGCGTGGGATTGAGTGCTTGAACCAGAGCCCCTCCCATTCCGCCAAAATGTGCTCAAGCTAGTGTTTTGGTTTGTTTGGTCTCTTTAGATCTTCTTTTTGTTAGGTACCTCATGCTCTAATACCACTGTTGAGCTCATTTACCCCCAAAAGACAACTTGAAATAGGTGTCATGAGCCTCTCTTAATCCAAAAGTTAACTTTTGGAATAAAACTTTCCCATTAACCTAAATATAACTCACCAACATCATTTACGACCGATGTAGGATAAACCCAACAACTCCCCTTTATATATCGGGCGTCCCTAAAACTATCATCGCCTGACAAACTCCCTTCAAATCAGGCGGAACCTACGAAGGAGACTCCGACAATCAGCGTAGGCAAACACCAAATCTCCCATGATTATAACTTGCTTTGATACCACTTGTTAGGATTTTAACGCACAAAGTCCCCAAACACGTTGATATGCTATGACAAGTAATAAATAAGAGTCAATAAAAACAAAATAATTTAATGTAGAACCTCAAAATATAAGGGAAACCACAAACCATTGACTATTATTAATAATAATTACACAAATTACTCCAATTGAGAAATCCTCATACACTCTCCAATTGGAAACAACTCACAATCTCTAACTAGAACACACTCCAATTAGGAAACTCACAATTCACAATTGGAGTAACACTCTCAATTGTGTACACTCTTTAATTCAACTATGTATTTCATATCTTACCTCACAATACAATTATATATATATATATAGAGGAAAAAACACATACTCAATAGACAACCAACCTCGTAAATACGAACAGCCAAACACTAAATACTCCTCATCTTCCATAATTTTACTCAAACTTCTCATATCTCTTAGAATAACTTCATGTTTTTACGATTCCCCATATAGTTACATGTCTTCTCACATTCATCGTATGATGAGGGACCGTAACAATTCTCCCCTCCCGAATCATTCGAAACACAGTAAGGTTGGTTTCACCATCCTTCACATGGGAAAGAAGTGTAACCCTTCCAATCTCCCTTTCTCACCCCATGTGGAAATTCCTTAAAAAAAAAATCTTCCACTCTGCACCACTTGTTGACCACTTGCCGACTGTCATCACATGAGAAGGAAAATATCTCAGCACTTCTCCCCTTTCAACTCATGTGGAATGTTCTTTATCTCCCCTGATTGAAATTATAGCACATCTTCCCCACTCTCTTAGGGAAAGAATTACGACCTTACTTTTCGTCATTTAGAATCAACTTCTCTTCAAACATTTTTACTAACCCATCCACTTGGGTTTCGAAAAATATCTCATTTCCATCTTCCAACTTGGTATCAACCTTTCTTCTATTATGAGTATAATCATTACCAAGAATCTTATTGCCGAATTCTATTTCTACCTTAGTATGACCAACCTGTCGATGACATACTTGCTTAGGAGACCCATTAAGAGTACTTCCACTCTTGACATATCGAACAAATGTCCTATACAAGCTGTCATATTTTTTCCCTTTTACAATTAAGAATGCTCTCTTGAATAACTTTCATACTCTTCTAGCAAATTGAGAACTAAGGCCAATACATCCAACTTGCCCAAATACAATACATTTTTGCTCAAGCTTGGAATATGTCTCACATTCTTCAAAAATGATTTGTTACCCAAATTAGTCACCATATGCACGTCTCCCATGCCAACAACACGTGATGTTTCACCATTTCTCATCTTCACCCGTCCCAAATTTTCTGATTTATAAGTAGTAAAGAGCTCTCTATGTAATGTTGCATGAAAGGAAGCTCTAGAATCTACAATCTAACTTGAATTATTTGTCTTATGAAAGCACCCATCATTACAAGAAGTAATAAGTCCCAAATTTTCTGATTTATAGGTAGTGAAGAACTCTCTATGTGATGTTGCATGAAAGGAATCTCTAGAATTTACAATCCAACTTAAATTGTCTGTCTTATAAAAGCACTCATCATTATAGGAAGTAATAAGTACCAAGCCATTTCCATAATCAATAGAATTGACATCTTTATTTTATTATTTTTGGTACTTCTCCTTGTCATGTTGCATATCCCATGTTAATTTTCTGCAATACCTTTTTATGTGACTAATTTTGTTACAATAAAAGCATCCCCCTCCGCACCCCCTGTCACCCGCTCCATCCCCCTCTGCCTGCAACCCCCATCGCCCCTCCA
>JAVDBV010048405.1:0-14112 GCA_032619315.1 Piper longum | reverse complement strand
GAACAACGAACAGAGCTTGAGCAAAGGAATATTCGGCTCGGCTCGGCTCAAAACTCGAATTTGATATGTTCAAACTCGAAAAAATATTCGGTTCGGCTCAGCTCGTAAATATTATTGAGGTCACATTGAACTTATATAGTGTTTAAATTTTTTGTTGATATTATATAAGTGAGCACATAAACATTCGCTAGGCTCGAGCTCGGCTCGAACCAAGCCCAAACACTATAAATTTTGGATAAGCTCGGCTCGGCTCGTTTATATTAAAGCTTGGCTCGTTTACATTAAAGCTCGGCTCGGCTCGTTTTATATCGAGCCAAACTCAAGCACACCACTACTCGGCTTAGCTCGGCTCGTTTACACCCTTACTATTAAGATCACATTGAATTTATATAGTGTTCAAAAAAAATTTTGATCTTATAAAAGTTGAGTACATAAACATTCGTTAGACTCGAGCTCGGCTCGAACCAAGCCGAAACACTATAAAATTTGGAGAAGCTTAACTCGTTTACATTAAAATTCGGCTCTGATCATTTTATATCAAGTCAAACTCAAGCACACTCATATTCGGCTCGGCTCGGCTCATTTATACCCCTAGCAGAAATATCGTGTCCTTGGATGCGTGTGCACGGGATTAGAGGTGACCCGTTTGCCTATAACCTCTCATATCAAGAGAGACTAAACAATGCAAAAAAAAATGTTTTTTTTTTCTTTCCTAAGGCAAACGGGTCAGTGGTATAATTAAACACACGTAGCCAATAAGATTTAGGAAGTTGGAAGGAGCAAAATTTGCAAGGGAGAAAGCGAGGCTGCAGTTATGGAAGAGTTGCCACTCTTGGGTTTGATCTAAACTAAATGCAACGGTAGAAGTAGTTAGGGGTGTTAATTGAGTGAGCCAACTCACGAGTATTTGATGTTCGGTTAGGTTTGAGTCGACTCGAAACTCGACACTTAAATAGTCAGCTTGAACTCGATTCGAAATCAAATCATATAAGTCGAGTTTGAGCAAGGTAGTGTTCGAATCGACTTGACTCGGTTATATTTTAAACTCGACTCGAAATTGACTCATTTCTCGAGTCGAACTCAATTTGATAAAATAGTATAATAATATACATAATGTCACTTATCTACTCAAAATACATTTAAAATTATAAATAAATATGCGGCTCAGTTTGACTTGAATCGAAACTCGATACTTAAATAGTCGAACTTGAACTCGATTTGAAATCAAATCCTATGAGTTGAGTTTGAGTAAGGTAGTGTTTAAATCGACTCGACTCGGTTATAATTTAAACTCGACTCGAAATTGACTAGTTTCTCAAGTCGAACTCGACTTGATAAAATAATATAATAATATACATAATATCATTTATCTACTCAAAATATATTTAAAATCATAAATAAAAATTATTATTAACTAAATTCTAAATGATAGTGGAGGTGGGGTTATTTTGTTTTTTTAAAAAATTTTTATTAAATTTGGGTCATTTTTGTACTCGAACGATTTGGATTAAAATTTGAAACAGAAATATTATTTGCCTTCCACTAAGATAGTCTTTATATATATATATATATATATATATATATATATATTAATAAGTTTAATTATAATTAGTTATATTTATTTATATACAATATAATAATAATATGGTGTAATAGCTTAGATAGTAGGTATTTACATTGGTCACTTGGAAGTTGTGGGTTCAATCTTGAGCCGGTTTTGAGCTTTATAATCGAGTTCACAAACATCAAAATTAAATATTTTAACTGCATTTGAACTCGAACACTATAAAAGATATTCGAGTATATATGTTGAAAACTTGTTCGATCTCGGACCGAGTTCGAACGAACTTCGAACTATTCGAGTCGAGTTAGTTGAGTTCGGCTCGCTTGCATCATCTACTTAAGAAACCGGCCACTTAAGGCACCTTTCTATTCCTACTTCGAAGGTGATACAACTACTCCAATGTCCAAATACATAGACTCCCAATACTTAGCCAAATACATTATCTACGATTGCTTAAAGAAATATTCTGTACATCATTAGAATTTACACCATTTTCCCCGCTTGTATTTGTTTTGATTGTCATGCAAGCACAACTTATTGAAAATTAAAGTCAATACCGTTTTAGTCTGGAATTTACTGTAGCACATATTGCAGCAAACCTCCTTTTAGCAATTTTTTGATTGGTGTAAATGATTTTAATTAGAAGGGATTAGTTTAATGAATATAGTTATAATTTAAACACCAATGATTAAGGTGATTTACACTAATTAAAAAAGTGCTACAAAAAATTTGTTATAAAGTGTTGAACCAAATCCCTAGCCCATGTTTTAATATAGTGACAAAAGTGGTAAAATTACATCATTCTTTCGATAATGTCAAGATATTTCTGGCTCTATCTTGTTTTTCCTACTTGTATTGTCATTAATATTATTTGATTATAATAATTTTGTCAAATTCAAAATATTGAGCAGTGAATTAGTACGTCCTTAATCAAGCTAAGTCGATTCCGCTCAAAATTTTTAAGAAAACGATTTCATTACCCTACCAATCTTAATAAACAACATTGTGAAATACATATATAATTATGCAAGCATGATGTATCTTCATCAATATATGTACACAACAACAGCCATTGACAAGCCTCCCTCATTGCTATATATAAGAACACAAAAGCCTCTCCTCCGTCCGACCCTCCCCATCTCACTCAACCAACCTTTTCCCACCATTTAGTAAACATTGCATCCCATCAAAGCTTCCACCTCCCTCATCTACTACTTTTTCTTCTTCGTGGTTTCCTTCTTCGCCACCTGAGCAACCGCCGCCACCTACAATGGCGGCGAGCCCAGTAACCTCGTCCGATGCTCCTGCACCCACACTGGTACTCCGACCTCTGATTCCACACCCTTGATTCTGCCAAGATCCCCGCCGGCTTCGCCAAGGCCGCTGTCTCTGTCTCCCGCGCCCGCAAAGCCACAGCCTTTGGGCCTACTCATTTCCAGCCCTATATCTAGTTTTCATCAAGTTTTCAGTGAGCTGATAGTTGACGAATCTGACCTCGTGTATACTATGAACGGGCGCATATATAGGTCGAAACAGTCTCTAGATTAATGAGAAGGTTGTTCCAATTCTAAAGGATGTTGACATAGAGAATTAGATGGGTACTATTGTGTACACCGCATATTTAGATTTGTAATATTAAATAGTATTGAAGGTGATTATATGAGAATACTCAATCATTGTGCTCTTAGTCGGGAGTTATATAAAGGTTTAGAGATGATTTAGGTTATGTGCTTTTTTCGAGAGTAAGATTAGTTATTGGTAAGAGAGACATTTGCCAAGAATGACATAACACTAGTTCAGTGTAGGGTGCTATCGAGTTTACAGTTTATGGCTTTTCAGTAGATGCCTTTTGAATGTTTTCATGGGTATATACAGTTTTTCTTTCCTCGTAAAAATCAGTTCTCATTTATCAGTTTGTACTAGCTATTTTACATATTAGTGATATTCATTATAATATTTTTAATATTATATACGTATGATCTTGTGTTTCTGTATTTGGTCGGCTTTGATGGAAGGTAAATAGTTGCTACACACACTTGTGCTTAGCATATTTTATTTCGTATTTTTATTTATACTTGATGTATTAATTTGTATATTTAATAAAATTTTTCATTTTCAAAACGACAAAAAAGTGGTTTAGATCTATTTTCTCTTTCAAGTCTCACAAATTAATTGATTTAGATATAACTCAATTCGATTGTAATATTTCAAACACATCACACTATTCCCCGTTAAAAGTAAAAACATTTTGAACAATCGGATTATCAATTTGGGGAGCTCATGCACATAATATTGGTTTTCTCTGCACACCGCAGCATTATTAGCTACAAGAAATAAAGCAATTTCGTCTCCCCAAGGGAAAAACCAAAATAAAAAAAAAATCAAAAATTCAAAAAGAACCATCAATTACCATAGGACCTCTCTACACAAGCGAGGGTACATGCGAAAATACAAAATGTGAAACTAGGGGTGTAAATGAACCGTGTCGAACCGAGCAGGGGTGTGCTTGAGCTTGAATTTGGCTCGTTATAAAACGAGCCGAGCCGAACTTTAATGTAAATGAGCCGAGCTTTAATATAAACGAGCCGAGCCAAGCCAAGCCTGTACAAAATTTATGGTGTTTGAGCTTGGTTCGAGCCGAGTTCGAGCTGAGCTCCAACTAAACTCGAGCCTAGCGAATATTTATGTACTCAACTTATATACGATCAAAAAAAATTTTGAACACTATATAAGTTTAATGTAACTTAAATAGTATTTACGAGACGAGCCGCGCCAAACATTTTTTTTAGGTTTGAAGACATCGAGTTTGAGTTTCGAACCGAGTAGAGCCGAATGCTACTTTGCTCAAACTCTATTCGTTGTTCAACGAGCTTATCCATTTCGAGCTGAGTATTTTTTCGAGCACAAAATTAACAAGCACGAATACAAGCCGGGCCGAGCCAAACACAAAAAACTCGCAAGCAAGCTTGGCTAATTTACACCCCTATGTGAAACATGTCAATTCTGGATTACAAAAAATAAGCCAATACACTTACACCCAGCAGCAGCAGAATATTCTTTTTTTTTTTTCGTTTCATTTTCAATGCTCAATTTTACAGAAAATTGAATCAATGCTCACACTTTTTTTCCAATCAGATAATATTCAACAGGCGAGCTTATGCAATTAACAACAGCCTTGGACAACATCAAATAAATAGGTACGTACTGGGCGTTAACGATATGTGCCCCAAACATGCGGGGTGGATAGTTTCATCTACTACGCACATAACAACTCTCACTGGTAAGGGGCAAAAATGATTGATGAGCTATGGCCTCCAAAACCGAATGAATTTGAAAGTTCACCCTTTACTTTTAATCTTTCTTTCGTAGGACCAACCGGCATATTTGTGTCCTGCATGCATTGCGAATCAGCCAATTTTTTATAGATGAAAAGCTAAAACAGCAGATAAAAAGTAACAAAAAGACAACTCACCACCCCGTTCTCTGGTCTTTCCAGATTAATATTTGGGTGCACCCATCCTGCGAGCACAATACATAGATAATTATCAAATGAAAAAATTTGAAAGTGAAACATTACAAATGTATTAGATTTTTATGTGATCTTACCACGTCAATGAAATGAGATATAATATTACCACAGCTCAAGTTAACATATGCTGATTTGAGTATAACCAATCGCTTTTCACTTGTTTCTTATTCTTTTCCTATCATAAAGTAAGAGATACATAAGTGGTTGTTTGCATTGATAGAGGCAGACTTAATCTGGCAATATTCAACTCTAAGTCTAAGATAACACCAAGGCTTACATAGATCATACATTGGTCATGCACACCGACTAAAGATGATGATGCATGCTAACCCAACTAGAAGGCATAGTTTGTGTTTGTATATCTCCAACTCTTCAAAGGTGAAAAGAACCAATAAGTTTAGAATGAATAACAGATATCTTACAGGTGAATTAGAAGAACTAGCAAACACAATATTTGATGTTATCCACATTGTTCCTATGAACTTACAAACGCCAATTAAACAACGTGGATAAACTAAAAGGATCCTTTGGTTAAGAACACATTCTAAATTCAAAAGGTTTTAGCATCGCTTGCATGTACAAACAATCCATGCCAGCTCTCAAAACACCAAATTAATTTGTCAGAAAAATAATAATAAATAATAAATAAAAAAACCTACCTGTACAGTTGCGACGGCTTCTACTGGTCCAGATGCTCCTAAAAGATGACCAATCATGCATTTTGTAGAGTTCACTCGCAGCTGCAAAAGAGTTTCTAGTGAAACCTCTACCAAAAGTAAGGGTGCTAAAAGCATATCTAAAATAAATGAAACTCTGATTTTGCAATGCTATAACATGGCAAATGTAAAAATATTCAGTAGCAAATCCAACTACGTAACTACTAAATTATTTGATACTTAAAGACATCACTACTACACTTGTAACAACCTTCATAGTGCCAAATCACCACGGAAATGATGGTGATAACATTAAGTTGTTGAGCATACTATTTCACACATGACTATGATAAAGTGCATGCAATATCACAAAAACTGCAGGAAGACGGCCACCACACACACACACACAAGACAGTAATGCTGTCCGCAGAGTGCAAAACAAAAGATACTCAGATTTCTCTCCAAAGCAGCGAATCAAAGCTTGAAACTCTTTTAAATCACCAGCAGGTGTTGATGTAGCATGTGCATTAACAAATCTTCTGCAGCGGATACGCCTGCTTGGGATAAAGCCTTCTCTATGCAAAGAATAACACCTGCACCTGAATGAAGCACCTTTCATTTCACTGATAATCATAAACAAACTAACATGGAAAAGAACAAATAGATGACCTGACCACGTTTCATGTTCTCTACCTTCTGGGTGGAGTTCAGTCATGTGATAAGTATCATTAGTAGAGCTACCGCCAAGAAACTTTGCATACATGTATGCTCCTCTTCTCTGAAAACGAATGAAAAATAAACATCAGATGGGATCACTTGTTAGTCCCACCTTTTTTGAGGCAACACAAAAGAATAAACCTTTGCATGTTCAAGCTCTTCAAGAAGAAGAACACCGGCTCCTTCAACCATAACAAATCCATCATGATCCTGCCATTCATTACAAAGATCATCATATATAAATTTGCTCATAATATATAAGTTTGGAGTTACTTGACTCCACCATAAATTTTTATTAAAAAAATGGTATGCTTAAGTTCTAAAAATAGTGAAAGATAGCAAAGACAGGCAAATCAGGATAGTAGTTACTACATACAACATCCCATGGACGAGAAGCTCTAGTGGGATCTTCATTTCTTTGAGAAAGTGCTTTGCATGCCACAAAGCCTCCCAAACCTAATAAAATAAGATTACAAAAATATCCATAAATTTGTTTTTTATAAAAAATTGGCAAACAAGAAAACAAGAGGCCAGCTGAAAAAGGAAAGCCCACAATAAACAAAGATCGGTACCAATGGGAATCACGGCTGCATCTGAACCACCACAAAGCATAACCTCCTGTTTATGTGGTAACATTATATAATCAAATAGCAAAAAAGAAAAACAATGAATAAATTCTCAGTCAATAAAGGACAGCAATTTACAGCTTCACCCCGAAGAATGTGGTTCATAGCATTCAGTAGACAAAAGTTACTAGTGGCACAAGCTGTAGAAATTGAATAGTTGGGTCCCATCCAACCCTAATATTGCAAAGTAAAACCAAATCAACAAACAAGATCAAAACAAGTTAAAAAACTTTTAAAACAATCAACTTACCAAATCCATTGCCAGCATCGCAGAGCCCATATTAGTTGACGCAAGTGGTACACAAAATGGATTCATCTTCCTATAGGAGACTCTTAGAGCTTCTATTGCATCATTAAACACCTACAACAAGTAACCATCATTATTTTTGAAAAATATAGAATGTTTGATCCCTGATCCTAATCATTTAAGATTTGCATACTGCAATGATGAAAATGCAGTCACATTAATAACCATTTGCACGATTTTGAGCAGCAGAAGTGTAAAACATGTAAATGAGCAAAGCCAGCTACAAAACTAACAGAAAGTTACTTACCTCACAATAGAAATTTGATTGCAATAAGTTATTTAACTCACCACCAACGTTTCACTAATCACTAAAATCGAAGTCTACAAACAATGCGACAAAACCAGAACTTATTAGACCATTAAAGAAAAGCCATATGAATGTAATGGTGCAATATTACGCATGATATCAATGACGAAACTCATAAAAAACTGAGGTATTCAAGAACATGTTAACAAGAACTTTAGAATACTGTGAAACTGTCTAATAGATATCCAGCATATTGATAGGAAACAGGACAAAAGACAGAAAACTGGAAGCATTACTTATGTATAATTGAGATCACAAGTAAGAGAAGAGAAAATACCTTCATTCCACCCATCGCAGATCCAATTAACACTCCGCACTTTGATTTATCCAACTCCTTCTGAGCCTCTTCCGTTATTCCCCCATCTTCCAATGCTTTCTTGCCAGCAGTAAGTAGATACAACATAAATTTGTCCATTCTCTTAGAGAGTTTTGGTGAAACCCATCCATCTGTTGAGAAAGATTTAATTTCCCCAGCAATTCTCTACATCAAATCCAGTAGTAGAATAAGAACACGAGGCTCATAATAATCCTAAACCAACTAAATGAAGATTAATAGTACCGTTGGGAAACTAGCACAATCAAAACCTTCGATTTCACTTATTCCGCTGACACCTTCGAGGAGATTATTGTAGAATACATCAGGCTCATGGCCTAAAGGAGTGACAACCCCAAGGCCGGTCACAACCACCCTTCTCTTTCCAGCGAGATTTCTCTTCTTTGTCACAACCTCCTTGGCAGGTTCTACCGCAATAGCTGCAGTCCTTCCTAACATGACCAACAATTCAGTAAAAAAAAAAAATCGATTGGCCACTAACAATAGACACAGACAACTTTACTAGCCGAATGTACTGAACTAAAAATGCATTGAAGATCAAGACTCAAAAATTGATTGAATGGTTTGCCAAAGTCAATTACAATGGCATATTAAACAAAGCGAGCAGATCGACTATGTATTTCCAGGCCGAACTGATACTTCACCATTTGATCAATAATTCAGTAAAACAAACAACCACAACACAGATCGTTTGCGGATAACAATAGCAAAAAGCCACTTAGTCACCAATGGTACTGAAATTCAATAACGCATAATATCAAGAACCTTGATTCAATGGCCCGCCAAAGTCAGTTGTAACTGCCTATTGAACAAAGAAAGCGGATACAATATCTATTTGAAGACGTAGGACATCCATCTTGGACTTTGAAGAGCAAAGATATACCAATTCTTGGATCAAGAATGACTCATACATTGCACGTCGGACACCAAATCAAGAACAATCATTACTCCAAACGCAACAAGGAAATGGCATAGATGCGATTGCTTAAAAGAAAGAAAAAGGGAAAAAGATACGATGAGAATATCACAACCTGCAGTAGCGAGGACGACATTCGCCCGACGCCGCTGGCGATCGGTGGAGGTCCCGATCTTCGTCCCGAACAGCGAACGAGACCCGCATTCGCCGAACAAGGCGGGGGCGGAGCTCGAGTAGTCCTCGCAGGAAATTGGGAGCTCTTGGAACGCCGATCCGTAGAAGGTGGGAATGCGGCCCGCCGACAAGTGGGTGGCGGCCAGGCGGCGGCGGCGGCGGGGCCGTCGGAGGGGGTCGAGGGAGGAGGGGGCGTCTGCGTCGGAGGCGGCGGAGATGCAGGCGGCGACGAGCCAGGCGCAGAGCGGTGGGGCGACGGTGTAGGCCGCCATTGCTTATCGGAGAAAGGTCCGAGATATTCGGAGAACGGCGGTCGACCGGCAATGGAGCGGCTAACGGCTGCACAAGAGACGGTGTCACGTTAGTAACGATTTGATTTTTTTTTAATTAAAGAGAAAGATTTTTAATAAAATAATATTTTCTTTTTTTCACTTTTTCTTTTTCTTATATTTAATCTTGTAAGGCTCCCCTAACCCAAAAAAAAAAAAAAAAAGAGATGAACTTGGATTGAAAAAGGGCAGCATACTACCACAAATTTTATTTTTTGCAATCATGGATAAATCAAAATAATCAAATATGTGACCTCAGTGTGACCTCTTCAGGCTAACTTATATTTGGATTTTGATCAATGTTAGAAATTTTTGAATATATATAGTGTATTTATAATTATTTAGAATCAATATATGTTGTGACTAAAATTTTTTTATAACAAATCCTACTTATTATTCTAATCAATATTTGATGAGAATAATAAGTAGTGTTTTATAAAAATACATTTCTTAATATTAAGAAAGATTTAATTTTCATTTGTTTAGACCATATCACGTAATTATTTCAAAACATGTTTTTTTTTTATCATTACTTTTTTTTTTGTCATTCAATCAGATCAGATGGGTCTAAATTCAGCTAGACCCCATTTTATTCCATCATATTATATTCAAACTAAGTGTGTTTAATTTTAATTTGGATATATAACGAGACGGATGCAAGTAGTTGGCCGATTTACCATTTTATTGACCGTTTTAAATTAAATTAAAATAAAATGACTAAATATTTTTTACTATTTTAAAAATAATAAAAATGATAAATTTAAGTACGCTGGTAACGAAAAAAGCCTCTACTGTTATCATTTTACCGATTTATTAAAAGTATTTTTTTATAATATTATTGATATGTTGAATTTAAATTTTAGATTACTAAAACTAGTGAAATTTTATGATATTGGCATGGGCTTTATATTGCCAATGGGCTCAGATCAAAATTTATTAATTATTAACCATAAACAAACACTTAAAATATAATAAATAGTGAAAATTATAAATAATAATAATAATAAATATCTTCAACTACACAATAATTACACCGTTTGCGGCCTTATATAATGACAATAATACTGGAATCAAATAAAAATAATTCCAAACTATTTGTTGGGGTAAAAGATTAAAAAGGACAATGGCAAAAATAGCAAAATGAATAATTTCAGCAAAAAAATTGAATTATGTTATTTCTTCTCATGCAAAGAGAGCACTCATGCAAAGTAAATTGGACTCAATCAGCACATCTTTCAGGTGTCGATGTTAGGTAACTAATAATTCCAACTTTCTTCAATGAGTTTGGATACAGTACAATTTTGGAGATTGAATCAGGTTGCATTTAAATCTTGAAGATTATAAAGCCTGTGCCCAATTTTGAGGTTACTAAATTTCATCAAACATAAATTTGATGCAGACTCGCAGTGCTGACCAGTACAACGTTCGGCCCTTGTTGTGATAATCTTAATAAGTGAGATAACCGTGTCAGGAAAACTAAGTTGTCATAAAGATGTGAATTAAATATATTTCCACTTTCGTTTCTTCCAAAACACAATATCCCCCATTTGCACGGGTTTGGTTCAAGTCACCTCAATTGGAGCTTGTGAGCCCCCAATCACCAAAACTATGTTGAATTACCAACTACCAGTGAAGACAATGGGGATTTTCTTCATGTGTTGGTAAAAATTCGCCCGCTTAAATTGACTTCATCTCCCACCATATGGATTATGGAGCCTTAAGGTCCCCCCTACCCCGTGCAAGAAAGTTGCTTCCTTGGCTTATACGAGTTAGCTAGCCAAAAACACAATACCCGGCATTAGAGCCTCTACCTCGTGGGCTCACTAACCCTCATCGTGTCTGACCCAACAAGTGATGTAAATATTTATTAAAGCTCAAAAGTGGCGAGCCAAATAGTAGGGTAGGGTGCACGTTTGTTATTTCTCAAAGTGACACACCTAATAAGTTGCATAAATAAATCACTTGTTAAGTACTTAAACGCCTTGCAAGTGCGGGGCAGTATTGAAAATAGTCTCACATCCAAAATGGCTGAGTTCGAACCTTTATAAATGCTAAGAGGCAAACTACGTAATTTTGAACGAGGCCAAAATCTTCTCATATACAAGGCTTTTATAGTTGAAAACAAGTTCCTAGAGGCCAAAATATTCAGCACCTTTCTTCTCTTTCACAAGGATTATAATCAAGTCTTGCAGATCCTCATTGTTCGTTCTCTATACACCAGTTGGAATGATAGTCCTCGTTTTATACGTAGATGATATACTTATTACGGGCACTTCTCCATCACAGCTGCAAAAATTCTTAAAAATCCTAAAAACTAAATTTGCAATTAAAGGTTTGGAACATGTTCGCTACTTCCTTGGGATTGAAATTTCTACAACTAAAGGTGGACTATTTTTATCTCAATAGCACTATGCTGAGAAGACACGTGAGAAAGCTCGCACAACTGACTCTAAACCAATTTCAATGCCTCTAGCCAAACCTTCATCTAATGTAGAGTTATTTCGAGGTTCTACTCTCTTAGGATCACTTTAATATCTCACCTTTACTTGGCCAAATCCATCGTTTGTAGTTAATTTTATCTGTCAATTCATGCATCAACCATCAAAACTGCAAAAGTTCTTAAAAATCCTAAAAACTAAATTTCCAATTAAAGATTTGGAACATGTTCGATATTTCCTTGGGATTGAAATTTCTACAACTAAAGGTGGACTATTTTTATCTCAATAGTGCTATGCTGAGAAGACACTTGAGAAAGCTCGCACGACTTACTCTAAACCGATTTCAATGCCTCTGGCCAAACCTTCATCTAATGTAGAGTTATTTCAAGGTTCTACTCTCTATCGAGCTCTGGTAGGATCACTTCAATATCTCACCTAAATCCATCATTTGTAGTTAATTTTGTCCGCCAATTCATGCATCAACCATCAATTTATCACTTCAATATAGTAAAGAAAATTCTTCGATATCTAAAAGGTACTCTTTCCTTGGGACGCCACATCGTCACAAATTCTTCTTTTGAGCTTAAAGCATACTCTAAGAGTGATTGGCTTGGATGTCCCTTAACAAGATGGTCAACAACTGGTTTTGTAACCTTTTAGGCACAAATGCAATGTCATGGAGTGCTAAGAAACAAAGTGATGTCGCTCATTCTAGTAGTAAGGTTGAATATTTAGCAATGAAATCCACTATAGCAAAGCTTACTTGGATAGGTTTTCTCTTGAGGGATTTACACATTACATCTACCATTTTTGGTCTCTATTCAAACAATGTTTTAAGATGTATTTAAAAGCTATCATTTGCATGATTAATTTTCATGATGTTAACTACGTCTTGATAAAATAACTTCAGTAAGGGCATGAAAAAAACCTTAAATACATTGTGTGTTTGCATTTTTGTTGATGTCCTATCCTATGCTTTGAGATTGTGCTATGTGTTGAGCCTATTAAAAATATTAATAAAATATGGACTTGATAATTGTTTATTATAAACATGCAAATTTTGGGTTAAGTTAAAAATTATTTAGGTGGTAAGATAATTAGGTTTTATAGAGTGGACAGGAATGTTGAGTGAAACTTTAATTCCTTAGCTCTAGTTATAAAATCTTAAAACTTAGTTTTTTGGCAATAAAATTTCCCCAAATTTTATCCACACATTATAATTTGTCCCAAAAACATCACCTTAAAATTTGGTAAGTATTTGCTCAATAAATCTTCCTGAAGCCAAGTAAGTCCATCCAACTACAGAAATGACCTCGCCAATACCTTCCATTCCTGAGTTTACTCAGGCCCAAATACTTGGCATTTGGACTTGAAATTTTACAAGGCTTAAGCCCACATTGTTTTTTAAATCTCCTATTTTATCCAGATCCATTTGAAGTCTCTAATATCATGAACAAAATTTAGGAAAATTGGTGTGCGGCTAAGGAACATGATATCCAGCACCTTAACCCAACTTTAGTGGACCTTGTTTAGCATGTTGGTTTATGGTCCAGTGATTTTTATATGATATCTTATGAGTGTCAAGGCCCATTGACCCAAATCTCAGTCCATGTGAACTTTGTTTGGTCCGTCCAAAAAATCACCTGGTTAAGTTCAACCATAAAACCCTACGTATTGAACTTTTCTCACTAAGTATACTTCCAACCTTAAAATTTAATTACAATTATCTAATGAGATTCAACAAGTCATTAAGTAAGATAAATAAATAAATTAAGCTTGTGTGTGTTGTACATATGTGGAGACGTTGTTTCGTTTTGCGTGTCGTATTGGTCGAGAAGTGATTAGTTTCTTTTTCACTTGTTAGGATAAGCGAAGTGAGCTTGCTAAGTTAGGACGAGGATCTTGACTAATCCAAATTTCTAGGACTCCTACTCTTTGACTCTATGTTTGTCTCTATTATAGTTTTGTTTTACGATCGTGAGACGAAGCTAGTGGCATTTGATTGGATACAATTAGTTTCAGGTCATTTATACAATTTTTATCTGCAATTTAACAAAACTTCAAAGTTGAGATCCTTTGATGATTTTCGAGCTTAAGATTGAAAAATAATGTGCAATAAACTTCCACCCAAGCCTTATATATATATAGAGATTGGTTTTTCTGCACCATGGCGCAGAAAGCGTTTTCTGCGCCATGGTGCATCTGGGCCGTTGGA
>JAVDBV010048403.1:0-23215 GCA_032619315.1 Piper longum | reverse complement strand
ATATATATATATATATATATTCTTACATAAGAAAATCACCAAAATTCCCCTGACATGTTTAAATCACAACCATTCATTTTAACCCAAAACAATGCCATCTTAAACTTCTAGAACCATCCTTTCCCTTCCCCTTCCTAAACCCTGTCTCTCTGGGTTTTAGATATATACCAATCCCTCTTTCTTCCACTTCTCACCCCCACAATACCCAAAGATAAGGTTTTTCCTCCTTCTCCTACTTCTTCCCCTCTCTTTCCTCAAAAAAGATTGCACCTTTCCATCCGGGTTGGTGACGTCAATGGCGCCGGTGCTCAATAGAAGCTTGGGCGCTCCCGCGGCGGCCTCACTCTGCTTCCCTTCGCCGTCGGCCGGCGTGGTCGGGAAGAGCAGGGCGGTGAGGTTGGGGTCCTCTCTGCTTCCCAGGTCGTTTCTCCGGGCCGGGCTGTCTGCCGGTGGGTTGAGGTGGAAGGTTGAGAAGCGGGCCGGCGGCCGCCCGGTGGTGCGGTGCGAGGCGGCGGTGGCCGAGAAGGAGGCCGCCGATGCGTCTGGGGAGAAGTTTGAGTACCAGGCCGAGGTGGGTTGTCTGTAATTTTGCTTCCGTTTGGTGTCTGTTGTTGAAGATTTGATGTTTCTCTATTTCTTTGCAGCATTTAACTGTCAATGTTATTGTGTATTAGTGGAAGTATAGGTTCCATATTGATCATCATTATTAGCTTTTTGTGAATTGGTGAAGTAATACTGTTTTTTTTTTGAATTGGTGGAATTTATATGATTATTTTTTGATTTGATTGGTAAAGTTTTACATGTAATTCCATGTTGAATATTTCCTTTAATGATTTAATGGTATGTTTTTTAATCAATTGTGCAGGTTAGTCGCCTTTTGGACTTGATTGTGCACAGCTTGTACAGTCACAAAGAAGTGTTTTTGAGAGAGCTTGTTAGGTGGGGTTTCCTTTGTGGCTCTTTACTCTTACAATGATTAGTTTTAGCATTTCCATTGCTTATTTCCAATCTTCTTTTTGGGCAATTTTTTTTTCTACTTGTGTACAAGTTAGACTGCTGAATCGTTCAAAGAATTATTAAATGGCCTTTTCTTAGCAGCTTTAGCTTTGTAAGTTTAGAAGGTTTAATCACTTGGACTTAAATCTCGAGCAGTTTAGTTTAACATAAATGCTGAGGCATGATGTTTAATGCAATAACTTTTGCTGATTGTCTTCTTTCTCTCAAACTTCAGTAATGCAAGTGATGCTCTAGACAAGTTAAGATTTCTTAGTGTGACGGATTCGTCTCTTCTTGGAGATGCTTCAGAACTCGAAATTCGCATCAAGCCTGACCCTGATAATGGAACAATTACAATAACGTAAGTTGAATATGGAAACTTATGTAATCAGTTTAGTTTTATAGAAAAAAAGTATTGTTCACCATAGGCTTCATCCGGGGCAGGGACACTGGCATTGGGATGACTAGGGAAGAGCTTATTGACTGCCTTGGAACCATCGCTCAAAGTGGAACCTCTAAATTTCTTAAGGCTCTGAAGGTGATTCTATTCCTTACATTCAGTTGGGGTTTTATCTTCATTGCCAATGCTAATGCTACTCAGTCCTTGTAGAATCAACGTTACTTGTATGATTTTCCCAGTTAAGAAGCATTGCAGTGATATGCTTTAAAATGTTCGATTCTAGTGGCTAGCTTTGGATTAGTTTACTTCATTTTAGGGAGAAATTTCTGAGAAATGTGCTGAAGCAATAGAGATACAGGAAAATAAGGATGTCGGTGCTGATAATGGCTTGATTGGTCAATTTGGCGTTGGATTTTACTCAGCATTCCTTGTGGCCGATAGGGTAAGTGGTCCTAATACCAAAATTTAATTGAAACTAGTAATTTCTTCGAGCACTAAAAAGATTGCTGTGAAACGTGTTTCGATAGGTTGTGGTGTCTACTAGGAGTCCAAAGTCAGATAAGCAGTATGTATGGGAAGCAGTTTCTGACAGTAGCTCGTACACAATAAAAGAAGAGACAAACCCAGAAAATCTTTTACGGCGTGGAACACAAATAACTCTCTATTTAAGAGTACATTCTCCATCTTGTCTGTTTCATACTTGTGTATACTTCCTATGTGTCTAAAACTCTAACTTGTGGACTTTCCAGGAAGATGATAAATATGAATTTGCGGAACCCTCCAGAATTCAGTCTCTAGTGAAGAACTATTCTCAGTTTGTTGCATTCCCAATCTATACTTGGCAGGAAAAATCGAGAAGTGTGGAGGTAACTGTTAGAAAATTTTCATATTTGTTTGAAGAGTGTACAACTAGATTGATACTGTGGGCTTATGATTAATTGTCAGGTGGAAGAGGAGGAGGAACCAACAGAAGGTGAAGTCCCTGAGGTGACACAGTCTCCTTTTTAATTTTTTTTTAAAATTTCCTATTTTCATGATATTTTGGTCTTTAGTTCTCATATTTGTCCGCATGATGTATTTTGGCTTTCAGGGTGAGAAGAAGAAGAAAAAGAAAACTGTGACCGAGAAATATTGGGATTGGGAATTATCGAATGAAACAAAGCCTATATGGGTGATTGATTTGTTTGCTTTCAGTAATATGATCTGGAGGAAACTAGGATGCTATCTGTTGAATTGATTATTCATTGATGCACTGAAGTTATCGTGCAGATGCGTAGCCCTAAGGAGGTTGAGAAGGAGGAGTATTATGATTTCTACAAGAAAACATTCAACGAGTTTTTGGACCCGATCGGACATACTCATTTCACTACTGAAGTAGGCTGTCTTCCGAAATTTATCTGTGGGAATAGATTGCTAAAGAGGTTCATTATCTTAATATGAACTTTATTTTCACAGGGTGAGGTGGAATTTAGAAGTGTTCTTTACATACCTGGGATGGCTCCACTTAACAATGAGGATATTGTGAACCCAAAAACTAAAAATATCCGCTTGTATGTTAAGCGTGTATTCATTTCTGATGATTTTGATGGCGAGCTGGTAAAACCTTTTTCTGAAGCCACTCTATTTATGTTATTTAGATTGATATAAGGTCACAGCATTTAATGTTGCCACATGCAGTTTCCTAGGTATTTGAGCTTTGTGAAAGGTGTGGTTGACTCAAATGACCTTCCCCTGAATGTATCTCGAGAAATTCTTCAGGAAAGCAGAATTGTGAGTCATCTGTACTTTTATTTGTTCTTTTAATTGTTATGTCGCTGGAGTTTTCCTCGCCATTTTAGATTTGTATATGTAATCATCCATTAGAGCTAACAATGGTTGTTTGAATCATTTACTTTTCTTCATTTGCAGGTGAGGATCATGAGGAAACGACTTGTGAGAAAAACGTTTGATATGATTCAGGATATCTCAGAAAGCGATAATAAAGAGGTACAAGAAAATAGCACATTGAATTGGTTTTGCCCAATTTCATTATTCTCAAATGCTTTTTTTTTTAAAAAAAAACGTAATCTATATATATGTGTATCATTTCAGGATTACAAGAAATTATGGGAAAATTTTGGGAAGTTTCTCAAACTTGGTTGTATCGAAGATACAGCAAACCATAAGCGACTCACCCCTCTCTTGCGATTTTTCTCTTCAAAAAGTGAGGAAGATTTGATAAGCTTGGACGATTATGTTGAGAACATGGGTGAAAAACAAAAGGCCATCTATTACCTAGCAACTGACAGCTTAAAAAGTGCAAAAACTGCACCTTTTTTGGAGAAACTGGTTCAAAAGGATATAGAGGTAATTATTTTGCATATATGACATGGTTGTAGCATATAAGTTGTGTCAATTGTTTTGACTTCTATCTTAGGGAATCCTGAAAGAAATTGAAATAGTCAAGCTAGAAAATGATAGAAAATTCTGACCTACTTTAGTTTGAATTTCAAAGTCCGTCCTTGTGATATTGCCACCCTGTTTTTTTATAAGAAAAGCTATTCCACTTACATGCTGTTGCAACTTACCAGGTTTTGTATCTCGTGGAGCCAATTGACGAGGTAGCAATTCAGAACCTTCAAACTTACAAGGAGAAGAAGTTCGTTGATATCAGCAAGGAAGATCTCGAACTGGGTGGGTTTCTGTGCCAATTGATGGTGTTTACATTCAAATGGGCTAGTTTCTTATATTAGGAGCCCTTTTTTTTTACAGATGACGAGGATGAAGTGAAAGAAAGAGAAACCAAGCAAGAATATATTCTTCTTTGTGACTGGATCAAGCAGCAACTGGGTGACAAGGTGGCCAAAGTCCAGGTTTCCAAGCGTCTGAGCTCGTCACCTTGTGTGCTTGTTTCTGGCAAATTTGGCTGGTCTGCTAATATGGAAAGGTATTTAGTATTTTCCAGATTTCAACTTGGATCCAGAAATGTAGAAACAAAGAGCCCGTGTGACCTTGCAATATTTGTTATTCCTTTGTGAAGCATTTTGTGGTATTACTGGTTTAATTTTCATTTGGATGCTTAGTATTTTATTTCCATTGATCAATGTTTAATGCATGCTTTCCTAAGGTTAATGAAGGCACAAACACTGGGCGACACATCAAGCCTTGAATTCATGAGAGGGAGGAGAATATTGGAAGTAAATCCGGATCATCCCATCATCAGGGATTTGAATGTAAGCGCAGGAGTCTTCAAATGTTAATGTAGGTCATCGTTTATCTTCTGCTGAAGGCTCATTGTTGTGACAAATATATTGACATGGCAGGCTGCTTGCAAAAATGCCCCTGAGAGCACCGATGCAAAACGAGCAGTAGACCTTCTATACGAGACGGCCTTGATATCCAGTGGATTCACTGTAAGTTGCAGATTTGCCATCCCTTTTCTAGGAGCCGTGCATATATGTCTCATGTAACTAACTTTTCCTTTAATTTTTGCTTGAACTTTTCAGCCTGACAGTCCGGCTGAGCTTGGTGGAAAAATATACGAGATGATGGCTATTGCTCTTGGTGGACGATGGGGGAGATCGGACTCTGATGAAACAGAGACAACAGATGATTCAGTAGTTACTGCCGAATCCGATGAATCGGCCAAGCAGGAAGTTGTGGAACCTTCAGAAGTGCGGGCAGAGAGTGATCCATGGAATGATTAATAACACCACCCCTTACGAAAACAAAAATAAGTCACAAGAACCAATTTTGATTGCGAAGGGGGATATAACATATGAGATATAAAGTAGCAAATTTAGACTAGGCAACAGTTGGAAGCAGCGTCGTGTTATCCATGAAACCTTGATGTTTATGAAACAGTATGAACTTACTGTTTTATTTTTTGAACCCTTTTTGAACTTAAAGAGTACCGTGAGTGCATTCATTTGTGACAAATTGCTGTTTGCTCGTTTCAGTCCATCCACTTGCAAAAGTTTCGTGGTGCATTCATCTATGACAAATTGCTATTTGCTCGTTTCTGATTCTTGTGGCAAGCTATGTTTTACTTGTAGAGTGGTTGTGGTTAGGGGTGTAAACGAGTCGAGTTAAACTGAGCAGGGTGTATTTGAGTTTGGTTTAATATAAAACGAGCGAAGTCGTGTTTATTTAAAGATTATGGTTTTTGGATTTAGTTTAGGTCGAGTTGAGTTGAATTTTAGTTAAATTTGAATCAAGTTTCGGCCAAGTTTGAGTTTAATAAATATATATGTGTTTGATTTATATAAGATCAAATTTTTTTAAATACTGTATAAGTTAAATATGATATCAATAATATTTACGAGTCGAGTTGAATCGAATATTTTTTTGACTTTGAACATTTCGATTTTGAATTTTAAGTCAAATTGAATTGAACATTTTTTGCTCAAATTTTTTTTGTTATTTAATAATTTTATTTATTTCAAGTCAAGTATTTTTTTGAGTTTAAAATTAACGAGTGCGAACTGAGCCGAGTCAAGTTGGACGTAAAAAGTTCACAAGTAGGCTTAGTTTATTTATACTCCTAGTTGTGATGTACTAAAATAACTTTTATCGGATTTTAAATTCAATGAAATGCTGGGTTATATTAACATCATGGATGAACTAATCTATGATGAAGGAAAGCAAACTAATGGCGAGTCTTTTGTTTGAAATTGTTGGTCTTTTAGTTGGAGCAAGTTTTGTTTAATTGAAGGTTTGATTTCCTCAAGTAGAATATATCGAGGATAAGTTGAATCATTGAAAATGTGCTCGAATTGTTTTAATTGAAATTTATTTTTGGAGTTGAAAATGTTCAAGTGCAGTTTTGCATAATAGAATATATAATAAAGTGGAAAAATAATATGAAAATTTCACCTACTGCTTTTATGATTTTTAATTATACATTCTGTTAAAAAAAATTAATATCTTAATGTTAATTATGTAAAAAATATGTTCAAGCTTCCATTTTTGAGGTTTTGGCTTAATTGGTGATCGTCCTCTGAAACCCATTTTAATGGAGATTAGACTCTGACACACCCTCTTCTCTATCAAGTAGCAACCCAAAAATCCGTCATCATGGCGAAGTCGAAGAAAGTAGCAAACTTTGAAGCTTGAGATCGACGAGAGCAGCAGAAGATGTGGCGGAGCTTGGCTGGGCAGGCACGTCGCTGCAAAAAGTCGAAGCCTTACTTTCTTTCTGGAGGTAACCTTCTTGCTTACTCCCCAAACAGATGTAGCAATGGCCGATCATGGACGGTGGTGCTATGGACGAGGCATCCGTGTACTGGACTTTTCCAAAGCCCCATGGCTTCCAATGGGTTTTTGCCAAACATGGCGGAAATGCGATGCTTTGCAAGTACTGCCGCCGAGCAGGAAAGTGTCTTGTCGGAGGACGATGTATCGGCTTTCGAAGCAGGTGGAGGCTTGCAAGTAGCACGAAGCGTTGGACAGCATCAGATGGTCGGAGGTATGAGCAAAAGAAGGAATCTTGCTTTGAGAAGACGGCAGGTGAAGGTTGAGACGGAGGCGTGGGAGCAGGCGGCCAAGGAGTACAAGGAGTTGTTGGCAGATATGTGCGAGCAGAAGCTGGCTCCCAACTTGCCATACATGAAGTCTTTGTTCCTTGGATGGTTTGAACCTTTGACGGATCGGATTGTGGTTGAGCAGGAATCTTGTCGGCAAGCAAAGTATAAAAGTGGTTTTACATATCATTTTTGTCAGTTGCCTGCTGAGATGATGTCTGTGATCACAATGCACAAGTTGATGGCATTATTAATGACTGGTGGCGAGCATGGAGTTGTTAGAGTAGTTCATGCTGCCTGTGCCGTTGGTGAAGCCATTGAACAGGAGGTAGCTTCAATCAATCATGTTAAGATGAAGTTTCTTCAGTTTTAATGCTTAATCGATTGGAGCTATACGTGTTCGTAGTCCATGTTGCTGTTTTTTGCTATAATGTAGAGGAGGATGTTTATTTATCTTTTTCGTAGAAACTTCATAGTTTGGCCTACAACGTTGAACTGAAGCTTCGACAGCTTGGTAAATTGCAAATTGCAAATTAGAGTTAGCCTTAAAAAATGATGACTGTTACTTTGGAGTTTCGGCTTGCAAAGTGTTGTAACTCTGACAAATATCTATTTGCTGCCAGTTTTTTGGTTGAAAATTTTAGGGTTGTTAGTTCTTGAGCTGCATATTTGTCTGTTGGCTCAGGCAAAGATATACCAATTTTTGGAGAAAACAAAAAAACATAAAGAAGACCAAAAGGACCATGAGCTTGAGTCAGTATCTTGCAAAAATCGTTTTCTGAGAAAAAAACTCCAGGAGTTGATGAAAAAGCAGAAAACTCGTCTGGTGCAGAAAATAGTAAAAGGACAAAGCACTTTTAAGCCATGGGGACAGAGAGAACAAGTGAAGGTTTGTTGTTTCCTATTGAACCTCAGTGCAAGGATGACCATTGAGTTTAAGCTTTCTTTTCACTCTTATTCTCAGGTTGGAAGTCGTTTAATTGAATTGTTGATCTCAACTGCATACATTCAGCCTCCTATCAACCAATTGGCAGATAGTCCACCTGAAATTCGACCTGCCTTTAGACACTACCTCAAAGTTGGCTCAAAAGAACAACAGTAAGGGTTCTAATTCAGCTTAGCATTGAACTATGACTCCATTATTACTTTTACCAACAAAATTCTTGGTCTTAACCAGGAAGATTATCAGGCGTTATGGTGTTATACAATGTGATCCCCTTGTTCGCCAGGGTCTGGAAAGAACCGTCAGTTCCTACTGGCTGCACAACCACTACGATAATTGTATAGAGAATAGTATAGGAAATGTTCTTTGAATTCTGACCTAGCGTTTTGCTACGGACTAGTGTACATTTACCATCTGATTCAAGTATTTTCTTTATTTTCTTCCAGGTGAGACACATGGTTATTCCATATATGCCCATGTTAATTCCTCCACTTAATTGGAAAGGGTAAAGTTCTTGATCTTTACTTGTCAAAAAAAAAAAAAATTCTTGATCTTTAACCCTCATTTTCTGTATCGTGTGCATATTCTGCTTTTTTATGAATGTGTCAAAAGAGGAGTTTTCTGGTTATCAGTACGTTCTTTAAGAAATTCAAAATCCACATTTTGAAGGAAAGGAAAAGATGACACATTTTGAAGGAAAGAAAAAGCTGACAATCTGCTAAACATGCACTATCATTTGAGATATTAGTTTAGCCCTTCTTGGTATTAAAGCTAGTTAGGTTCCCATGTTTAGTTACCTTCTCCTTTTGCATGAGTTAAGACTAACCCGAATCATGGAATTTGAATTGGTTGATGTGTATTCTTCTTTGCTCAGTGTGCTATTAATTAATGGCAGTTATGACGAGGGAGCTTACCTATTTTTGCCCTCTTATGTTATGCGCACTCATGGGGCAAGACAACAACGTGAAGCAGTAAAGAGAACTCCTCGGCAGCAATTGCAACCAGTATTCGAGGTCTCAAAGAGACTTGTCCATTTATATTTTTAGTGCATTTTTTGCTGGGTCATTGCCTCTGCTCATTTTTATCTAGTGTTAAACATTCCTTGTTCCTTGCAGGCTCTAGATATGCTTGGAAGTACAAAATGGAAGATTAACAAGAGAGTTCTTTCTGTAATAGAGGCCATTTGGGCTACTGGTGGCTGTCTTGGTGATCTGGTAGATCGCCGGGATGTAAGTAGCATGTGTATTTAGGATCCATTGCCATAGGTCTTGCTAGCTTTATTGACAAGTTTGAAACTTAGATGGGTGGAACATTTTTCTATGTCATTTAGGTTCCTTTACCAGATCGACCAGACACAGACGATGAAGCTGAACTCAAGAAGTGGAAGTGGAATACAAAAGCTGCAAGAAAAGAAAACAATGAAAGATACTCCCAGAGATGTGATCTGGAGCTAAAACTGACCGTAATAGTTTTCACAAATTAAATTAGCTTTGTTAGTTAGATCTTCTAAATGCTTCTGCACTGACTTAAGTTGAGATAACTGTATGTGTTCTATTGTATGTTAAGGTTGCAAGAAAATTGAGAGATGAAGATGGTTTTTTCTATCCACACAATGTTGATTTTCGTGGTCGGGCCTATCCTATGCACCCATATTTAAACCACCTTGGCTCTGACGTATGCCGTGGAATTTTAGAATTTGCAGAGGGACGACCACTTGGAAAGTCAGGATTATGCTGGTTAAAAATACACCTGGCAAATTTATATGCTGGTGGTGTTGATAAATTGTGCTATGATGCCCGACTTACCTTCACTGAGAATCACTTAGATGATATTTTGGATTCAGCTGATAAGCCACTTGAGGGTAGTAGGTGGTGGCTGCGTGCTGAGGACCCATTCCAGTGCTTGGCAGCTTGTATCAATCTTGCAGAGGCATTGAGAAGCTCGTCTCCAGAGAGTACAATTTCACACTTGCCGGTGCATCAGGTAGACTTTATTTTTTGGAAGTCACTGGAGGCTGATCAAATGTGTGTTTTCCTGCCACATTGTCAATTGGAAGAAAGAAAAAACTTATATGATTTATAGTGAGGTTTTGATATCATTTTTAATAGTTACCTTGTCATTTAGAATATCCGCATCATTGTATATTGAGAATCTGGTACATGTTGCTACCAGCGTGACTAGTAAAACATGCAGATGACAGATCTCATTGATTATTTTTTTGAGTTTTTAGGATGGCTCATGTAATGGCTTACAACATTATGCTGCTCTTGGGAGAGACAAGGTATTGTTAGCTGTCATTGGTCATGTAATCTGGATAGATTCAAGAGAACTCTATTTTATGTTCTAACTTCTGTACCTATTACCTTTGAAAGAAGTTCTTGTTTGTTGTAAAAACTAGCTTGGAGCTGCTGCAGTGAATCTCATTGCAGGGGAGAAACCTGCTGATGTTTACTCAGGAATTGCTGCTAGGTATGTTTTCCTAATTGATGAATTCATCAGTGCTTCTACCTTAATTTACAATATAATCTGCTAGACTTGGTTACCCTTTAAAGGGGGAAAACTAAGAGTGTAAGCCTCAAAATCGCAAAGCAAAAGATATGAAAAAAAATTAAATCAAGAAGAACTCCAACAAGTATAGTGACCAAAACGTTTTGCTTGTAGTTCAGGATGTTAGAAGCTTTTTTTACATAAGGGATAATAAGTAAATTGGGAGTCTGGTGTTAAGTAGAAATCCTTGGAGGGTTCTCTTGTTTCACTACAATTTAGTAATGAAGAGAGGCTTGTCAGAAATGGTAGAATAAAGATTTTGAAAATAACCAATAAATCTTGCCATTGAAAGAGATCTGTTGATGTTCAATGATGTTTGTGGAGAATTGTAAGCTTTGAAGACACCTTACATAAGATGGTAACAAGACATCCACCCTTGAGTTTTAGCTCTGATTACAAAGTAAATAAGCTTTTGTATTCATTAAATATAAAATGTTTTATTCTATTTTAATTGCAGTAAAGATGGTCTCGTGCTTTGCTGAATATATTGTTGTGTATTCTCTCATTATCTCTATCTAAAATTTTTTAAATAGAGTTCTAAACACCGTACAATTAGATGCAAAGAAGAATCCATCTACAGATCAACGAGCTCGATCGGCACACCTCTTGGTAAACCAGGTTAGATGGTCATTCATACATTCATGTTTAATAATTGTATCTTGGTTGATAATAATTTTGTTTGCATGAATTACAGCATCAAATCTATTTAATACTAGCAAAGTTAACACTGTCAAAACTCCAAATGTTTGGTTCTGTAAAATAATTTGTGTAAATTGGTTTTCATGATAACATTTTGATCTCAAACATATCATGGAGGTATTAAAGAGGACAAAAATTGTGCCCTAATGTGATGGATAGACAGCATTCTTTTTGGGCGTCCCTTCCTACACTCATGTGACTGTCTCAAGGTTTTTCTGCTTTTTTCTTAGCTGATACAATGCGTATTTTGATTCAGGTTGACCGAAAATTGGTCAAGCAAACAGTAATGACATCAGTGTATGGGGTAACATATATTGGTGCTCGGGAACAAATAAAAAGAAGGTTGGTCGAGAGAAGTGCCATATCTGACTCAAAAGAGTTGTTTACAGCTTCTTGTTATGCAGCTAAAGTAAGTTTCTACCATTAATATGAATCATTTCTCGGTCTTGTGAAGAGATGCATCAAGATTGTCATTTGACACTTGAATAGATTACTTTAAATGCACTTGGCGAGATGTTTCAAGAAGCACGGGCAATAATGACTTGGCTAGGTGAATGTGCAAAGGTAAATGTTCTCCTTGAGTTCCATGTTGTTACTGAAATTTGAATGCGCTTAAGCTTCTTTATTGATTGCTGCGGCTGATGGCGTTCCTTTATCAGAATCTCAATCTCAATCACTAAATAGTATGGGATAAACAAGTGCATGATTTTATTGTTCAGAACTTCATACAAAAAATGAGATTGGCGTTAAAATGAGATTTTCTTCGGTGTTACTTGTGGTTTCTGTGAAATGAAAGTTTTTTTTTTTTTTTTTTGAAAAAAGGTTTTATCCTTTAGGATTAAGCAATGTGTTTTTATGTATGTGATTTATTTGACAAATAGTCTAATTCGTGTTCTGTTTGCTATAACTGTGTAAATATATGAACTTTACTCTTCTGAATGGTGGCATTCACAGATAATTGCCTCACAAAATCAACCTGTTAGGTGGACTACACCTCTTGGACTTCCAGTTGTGCAGCCTTATCGCAGAGAAGGAAGGTGTCTTGTGAGTATTTCTATGTATAGTTGGACTTAATTATGAGAAATGAAAGATCAAGATATTCAACTTAATAAATAAATTCAATTTTATGTTGGCTTTATGTGAAAAAGTTATTTTTTTTGTCGTGCAGATCAGAACTTCCCTGCAGGTTTTGACCTTACAACAAGAAACAACAAAGGTTAGTTCAGCTTGTTGATATCTTCACTGAATTTATTACTTCGTGTGAAGTTGATTTGCATTATTGCCACATTAACCTAATAGATAGGTAACAAGAATCCTATTGGGAGAAAGTCAAATTTTTGTTTCGTTTAAAAAGGTTTTTTTCTGGGTAAGGCTAAATTGCATGGGCTTGTTAACTGTGTTAGGTCATGGCTACCAGGCAGAGAACTGCATTTCCACCTAATTTCGTTCATTCTCTTGATGGATCTCATATGATGATGACAGCAGTTGCTTGCAAAAAGGCAGGCTTAAATTTTGCAGGTTAGTACTTTTATCTACGTTATTGAAGATTTATCATACCATTTCGTCACTTCTTCTGTAGTAGTAAATGTTGTCTGTATCATTTTATGTTGCAGGTGTTCACGATTCTTATTGGACACATGCTTGTGATGTTGATCTAATGAATCGGATACTCCGAGAGAAATTTGTAGAGCTCTATGAGACACCAATTCTGGAAAACGTAATTCTTTTAATATTAATCATAGGTCATATGCTCATTAGGTTTTCAATGTATCCTTCTCACTTCTACTTGTTCCTACACATACAAAAAAACACATGCACCGTTACAATGAAAGATGTTTGTTTCCAGTTGTGTGCTAAGGATAGTTTCTTTTGAGCATATGCAAGCCTGTGGTCATATTTTTTGAATTCAGTAATGTCATCAAGTGTTACATCAAAAGAATGCCTCATCTCATAGGAACTCAGTCCTTTTTGGAACTTATTATTATCTAATGTACAAAGAAAAAGAAAATAGATGCTATCTACTAATTTTTTACTTGTCGTATGCCTGTTTGGGATGGATGTCTAACCTTGTTACTGCTGCTGTGCAGTTGTTGGATAACTTTCAGCAAACTTTCCCATCGCTGAATTTTCCTCCCTTACCAGAGCGAGGCGATTTTGACCTGAACGATGTTCTTCATTCGCCATACTTCTTTAACTGAGTGCAGGAGTGTATATTCTTTTATTTGAGCGACTCAGTAGAATTGAGAACTCAATCTCTTCATGGAGTAAGTCAATATTACCGGTAGAAGCATAAGCTTCCTTTTTATTTTAAAAACTGAGGGCCATTTTGATTGTCAGGTTACTGAACATGACAATGAATATGTCTGGGGAGAATTGGCAGGCACCTGAACTGCTGGTGTGGTTCTCACTCGAGATGTTCAACACCGTCACTGTTGCATCTATTGGTGAAGCTTTTGGTGAAGTACATACCTCTTAGATTTAAGTTAAAAACATCACATGTTCATGGTGTAGTGATCATCTCCTGTATGTATCATTAAGCATCTGTTTACTTTAGCTTGTATATATAACAAATTCATAAAAATTTGCAACGAAGTACATTAATGTGAATTCGCCCTTTATCCTAGGATTGTGATTAAAATAACGAGCTGCAGAACCCAAGGTACTCTGTGAAAAAGTAGGATTTTGGCTTAATCAGATGGAATTTTAGATTTGTCAGGCGGAGCTATATTTGATAGATTGTGCACATGTTATAATCGATGTTTGATCAAATCATTAAAAATTGATTTTTTAATTATGCTTTGTGTATAATCGCGTGTTATATATACCTACCGAGGATAAAGATTTGCCGATGTCTATTATGCTGTTATGAAACAAGCGAGAACACCCGAGGTGCCATCGTGAAGAGATGGCATGTATTTTTGTAACGAAATTTTAAAGGGATTGTTCATAAGTATTTTATGTTCGGCTTAATTCAATTTAAATTTATGCTCGCTAATTTTGTGCCTGCAAAATTATTTTGTTCTAAATTGATAGCTCGTTAAACAATGTACAGAGTTTGAGTTAAAAAGTATTCAATTTGACTTGGCTTGAAACTTAAACTTGATGTTTTTAAACTCAAAAAAATATTCGATTTAATTTAATTTAACTTGTTAATATAACTGAGGTCACATTACTTATATAATATTGAAAAGAAAATTTAATCCTGTATAAGTTAAACACGAGTCAAACATAAATATAAATATTCGTTCGACTCAAGTTCGGTTCGAAAATATAGCGAACCAAAAATAAATTAAGTCTAAACACTATAAATTTTAGACAAATTCGGCTCGACTATAATTTATCAAATTTTGTCTACGTATTCAAATAAGCTCAAATATGTTTGCCAAAAATTAAGTCAAATTCAAAGACATCTTTGCTCAGCTTGGATTGGCTTATTTACACCCTTATATAAGACAGACCTCAAGGATATGCAGAAAGTAAATGGAAATATCGAGCATGCCTAGTTGAACCAAAAGGTAAAAAGTGTAACCGTAATTTTATTTCTTCGGCCGAAATGGACTCTAAAACGATAACAAAAAGAATAATGTCATTTTGAAGGGCTCATGCATTGTTTCTCTTTATCTTATGACCAGGAATCGCACTATCAACTATGTACTGAGCCTCCTCCCCAAGAGTAGATTTTAAGCTCTGCTAGTCCCAGAAAAGTATTTTCTGTTAAAGATACAACAGCAGCTGTGACGATTGCCAAATAAAAGTTTTGAATATATGCTGATTCCTTCAATAAGAATATGATATGCGCCGGCGAAATGGAAATAGAACATGATCATGTGTACTTAGAAAGCACAAGGCAACAAGCTTGTGTAGAATGATCCAAGGGCCACTGAAAGGTACATACATTTTTTTTCCCAATCAGGTACTTAGGACGAGACGGAAGGTACGTACTCCCGCAGCATAAATCCTTTTTTTTTTCCAGGCGCATAAATCATGGTCGAACGAATTTAATGGACAATGGCATTACCTAGTTTGGAAGAAAAAGATTGAAGTTCTACGACTTTTAGCAATTAAATATTGATAACAAAGGAAAATTTAAGATTCCTGTACATAAGTTACCGGGTATGTACTCGTGTTATTGTATGGCATAAGATCCAACTGCCCATCTTCGCTGTAGTCTTCTCAATAACCATAGCGTTCATTCAGAAAGGTTCTTCCGTCACCAGATTGTCCTGATCATCAGCAATTTTGTTAGAAATTATTAAAAAATATCACATAACAGATAGGCATACCACATTAAAGACGAATGCGAAGTCATACCTTGGGGAGGAACCCATGTGTCATAATCTGGATTAGCATCTAGAAAATCAGGCTTCTCTGGACCCACTCTTCTAGATTGCCGCTTGGTCTGAGATTTGCCGGCTTCCTTTTGACCTCCTTGATTTACATCTTCTGCATCTTCTAATCCAGAAAACCCTCTTTCGTGTTTTAGGAGCAAAGCCACAGCATCTGCAACTGCTGAGTCTGCTTCAGTTGATGAAATAACTGGATCTCCATGAGGGTTGTCAGTACCATGCTTTGTTGTTTCTGGCTCTTTTCTCTTCCGTATTATCAAGCCTGGAGCAGCATATTCAATACTTGACAGCGCAGATACATGCTGTTCCATCCCAGAATCCAATATTTTTTTCCTATCCTTGTAATCAATAAATCCATCTGAATCACCAATATTCACGGGGGCTACTTTTGGTTGATTGTCCTTTACTTCCATGCTTGCAGTATCACCCAGCCACATGGGCTTTGAAAGAGAGTATACAGGAGGTTTTTCATCATTATTCTCGGCATCTTTACTTTTCACGTCATCCACAATAGATGGATTCTCTATTACAATTTCAGATGTATCTATGCAAGAAGAATCATTTACTGACTGCTTTGAGACCAAATTTTTCTGTGTATCAGATTTTTTTTTGGTATCAGAAACCTGCTTGTTTGTTGCGACCTGCTTGTTTATTGAGACAGATGTCTCCTGCATTTTTGACTCCCTCCTGCGTACAACATCTCCGGTTGGATCGGCAAATTTTAGCAAGTAAAGAATTCTGTCCAACTCAGTTTGAAGTGCGGAAATTTCCTTCTCAAGGTGTACAGCAGTATCCAGCACTGCCAAAAAAAATGTTCATCATTTGCACCATTAAAAATGTGTTAAACAATTCGAATCAGAAAAGCCACTTTTTGACATGACGGAGAATGCAACAGAGTTATTGGTAATAAATTTTAAAGCACTAAAACAAATCTGAGTCCAATAATCTAGAAAATAAAAGCTGATAAGCAAGCATGGCACATAAGTAAAAAAGGGTAAGTGCGCAGGAATAGACTTTCTTACCTAGTTGGGTTGAGAGCCCAGTCATGTAAGCATCAAGAGCATCTCCACTCTCCACTTCGTTTGTTTCTGGCACAACCTTATTTTTTTCTTTTAAAAGCAGATTTGACTTTTCCTCGATGTCTCTAATAATAGCCTCTTTCTTGTCAAGAAGAGAATCGGCTGTTTCCACCTGCTTTTCTTCAACAACACTGCAATTGCTACGCTTTTTCTTTGTTCGGTCATAAAACTCATCTTCATCACTTAAGACAAGAAAAAGAAATGCAAATATGAGAGAACGAGCAGGCATTTTCATACAGGCAAACATTTTAAGAAAATCCTCCTAACAATATCCTAGTACCTCAAAACATCATCTTCATCCTCTGCAACACCCTTCTTCATGGCATGGTTACTTTTAACACCACGGGCTCCTAAGCTTTCTTGGATACTATCGTTGAGTGTTTCCTCCAAGCTTTCAAGTTCCTCTATTATCTGCTCAAAGCAGAATTTATTAGAACAGTAAAAGGAATATATCATGAAATTAAGTTTTTTTAAAAAAATGAAGATATTTAACCTGTGATGTTCTTTGCTCATTTCTAGCAATTTGGGTTTGTTGACCTTGTGTCAATCCACCTTGAGATATGTCCTTGGCTCGAATAGCATCAATTTCTTTCTTCATATTTGCAATCTGTTGGTCCAAGATTTTTTTCATGACATAAATTTCAGGTTAGAATCTAATAAACACAAAAAAATCAAATAGAAACAATTTACACAAAGGAAAGATTCAAACCTCAATTAGAATTTGATTTGCACTCACAGTCATTAAAACATCAATTTTTTAGTATATATCTTCTAAACAAGATTCTCTTATGTTTAGGACATAAGTATTCACAAACTCACAAGTAGTACACTAGAAACAATTATTCATTCAAGAAATTGTTGAGTATCAACTAATGATTGGCATAGTTTCTCCTTCCGTCAAAGGTAATATTTTTTACGGATCCTTGAAATGTTAGCATGGTGAGACAGAAAAGAACACGAGTTTTTTTTTTCTTTTACTTGAAGAATCAGGGAGAATTTATATCAGATATGCTTTACTTAAACGTAAAGCACTTATATCCCCACAATGAAGTAATGATAAACATAGCAATGCAAAGTACATGCCACTAGTCAGATAGAAGCAGCTTACTTTTTCCATTCTCTTCAATATTTTTTCGCGAAGCTTTTCTTGCCTCTCAGTAAGCTGCCCTTTGTGTGTCTGCCAAGTTATCTCCTCCACATCCTAACATGAAAACATATCATATCAGCCAAGTCACTCAGCAATCAGCATGAATATCAAGTTCTGATAAAATTTCCAAATCTGGAAAGAAGCAAACATGCTTTCAATTCATTGTAGTTCTATCAGAGAAAACATACAACATAATTGAGATACAAATAGAAATCAAAAGTAGAAATCCATGGGTTAATAGATGAAGGCATTAGTTGGGGAGATAACTATTCCACAAATCAGAATTAATTAGATTAAACACAAAATTTGAGCTCAACCAGGAAAATCTACCAAAATTGGCAGCACAAATTGAGCTTGAGCACAGAAACAAAAAGGGTAAGAACTGGTAGATATTAAATCTATATAAAATCCAAAAGTTGATCTCATACAATAACATCTGTCTTTATCAAAGTATGACATGTATAATAATTCATACTATTTTTTTCGAGGGTGCAAATGTTGATTTTTATCTCAAAACAATAATGATAGCATTTAAGAGGAATACAGTTCTGAACCTCTGTAGCTTCTTCAATTGCATCCTCAGCCATGCCCCATGAGATGCCTTCTGCAAGAGAAGCTTGTAATTTAGCTCTTGCAATTGAAGCTTCGCGATCTTCCATCTCTTCCTGCACCTTCACTTTTCTCTGCATCTTCGAATTGCCTTCCTGAGACCCAAAAAAATTAACAGCTTGCAAACTAGGAACTTAGAATTTGAATTTCTTTCAAAAGAAGCATCATTCTTTATCCGTTAAAAGACTTGAAGTGCTTACAGGTGGCATCATCTCAGATGGACCTTGAAATATGTACAACCGAGAAGATCTGCTCAACATCATAAACAAAAAATTCCACTGTTAAATACAGGTAGGTCATCAAGCAAAATAAAATCTGTTTTCTTTTTTTAACTGACAAAAAAAATGCCAGCAATGCTTCTTCAAGACCATGACAGAAAATGCTGAAAATAAAAAATATTAATCATCGGCAATAATTATTTTTTATTACTATCTAAAACAGGAACTTACTGGCCAAATCGAATAACATCACCAACATGCAACTCTGTGTACACCTTTTTCTTTACCTAGTCCAATAATGAAAACACATAAGAAGTTTTCATCCACACTGAAAAAGGAAATGGAATAATTGCCAAGCATTATCATCACATTGATCTAAATGATCTCATCAATCCACATAAGGGCTAACACAACTTCCTTCTCAGAGAATTTCCTCTCCTTCCCTTTGTTTTCTTCAGTAAAATTGATTTAGAGTGCACACTCATTTACATGCCCAAGCCACAGAAAAAGCCAGAAGCTAAGGCACACAGGACAGACAGACATTAAATTTTACCTTTTCCCTATAACATTCTAGTGACCATTTGTCACATTGGACAATTATATGTGAAGGATACTCAAAAGTCATACCAACAAATCCTTTGTCAAATTATACGAACATAAAAATTAAAAACGTCAATAAAAATAAACCAAGGCCAAAAGTGTATAAAATGACACCAAATTACAAATGCCTAATAAAATATTTACCTCTTTTTTATTAATAAATGAACCATGAGTACTACCAAGATCATATAAAAATGCATCGCCATTTCCTTTAAACTGCAAAACTGCAAAGTAAAGTACACAAATTAGCACGGAAATATCATGGTAAAACTGGAACTTAAAGACACTGATAAGCGGCTTCAAATTTGGAATTCAGGAAGAAACTTTCCATCTCAATATTTCTTTCACAGCGAAAACTTAAGTCTGAATTACTCCATGTACCCCTTCTTTAATAGTGCAATAACAAAGAAAGTGGTAGGAAATAGGAATTTTTTAAAAAAAAACCCCCTGCATTTCACTAAAATCAATGTTTCAACCACTATAACAAAGAAACATATTTCTATCAGAATCATTCAACAACTATGGTTTTCCGCCACTTTACTCGAGCATAAATCCTAACAACAGTTCAACATACACATGACTGTATCTAGCTACTTCGTCCTTGTAAACCGTTTCTGTCAACCCCAATGCTTAGGGCCAAAAACTAAAATCTTGTAGTATCTACCTATATCTTCTCATCATGACCAGATTTCCCTACTTATTATTAGGGTATGAGGATTTATGATTCTCCCATGTCTTCCTTCTTAGCTTGCCTAGATATCTCTTTCCCATAATCTTGCACTAATTTGTAAGCCATATGATACTTATATAACACTTCTTCTTCTACTAAAACTAGGACATTTCTGCAGCTCAGGTACAACAAATGACAAACATAATTATATTGTTATACAGAAGTATCATACCAGCATGAAACCGTGAAATTGTAGGGTGCTCGAGTACAAAATCACATAAATCTACTCGCCCAAACATGTAAGCGCCTTTAGCAGATCTGCAAAAAAACAAATTAAGGGTAGTGTTATTGGTTATCAATCAGTCAGCATCAGATAATAGCAAAGGAAACTTGTACACATGTTGTGCGCGTTATAACTTGTCTATTTTAATGGGCTTCAACATATTCAACATAGTTGAGGACACACTGAAATAGCTTATTTAAAGTTCCCACTAGTAAAATGTTCGAACTAAAAACTTTGGAAACGATAGTTAAAGATCGTATTGAACGCAAATATTTGGTTGCTCCCTGCACAGTTACTACAAAACTACCTCATATTACAGAAAAGCCTCCTTGTTTGACTCAAATTCGATTGTAATATTTTATAAGAGGAAAAAAAAACAAGATATGCATTCATATAAGCCAAATTTTCGCCATAATTAGTATATAAGCGAAACTTTTAAGACATAACCCATCAAGAACAACGTCAAATAACAGGTTTCCTCTAGCTCTGCCTAACACAACGACACGGCACACTCAAACACTAAATCTTGACAACCCTCTCTCTCTTTCTCTCTGCGAGTAAATGATCATTTTCATTTCACCCTCACAATTGACAACAAAAACAGGGATGGAAACAAAAGCTCACACGTCAAGCTGGTCAATTATGGACCCGTCCCGAAGCACCTCGAGGAAGAAGGGGTGGAGGGGCGGCTCGCTCCATGGCGGGATACTGTACGGCACCAACGGGTTCCTCCTCCGGCCAGCATCCGGCTCCGGCTCATTCGAAGAATCAGAATCGGCGGAGGTGGGATGGTCGAGTTGGGCCTCCGACGAATCCACGGCGCCAACTTCGACAAGCGGCTCCAACGGGGCTTCGGCGGTAGAGGCTACGCCGGATTCCGGGCTCCGGGAAGGAGGGGGGCCCATTGAAACCTTCATCTTCTCGCCGGCGAGATCGGTGGAGTCTTAGGGGCTTGTCGGTGAAGGTGCGAGGCCTTGCGCTTGCAATTTGAGATCCGTCGGAGATCCTCAGGGTCTGTACATTGAAAAAATAAAAGAAAGTGATCTAACAAAAACAAATCCTTTTATTTTTCTCTTACTATATATTTGGTTAGAAAGAAACGAAGAAACAGAGCATTATGATTATTTGTGAAAAAAATAATATGTGAAGAGGTTTTCCAGCATAATAAAGAATATATTTGTTTTCTCGCATTTTCTTTTAAACCAAACATGTGACACCCCCGCTCACTCGCGAATCCAGATCTATTCTTAATGTCTCAAAATGAAAGATATCAATGGTTATGCATATATAAATGCATGTAACCTTAACATGACACTACATGGATTATATAACAACCAGTTCATATAAAAAAAATGACGATAAAATCGATAAGAATTCTCAAAAAGAATTATTGAAATAAAATAAATAGCATTTCCCCTAAAAGTGTAATTAAAGGCTACTCTATTAAATCAACATGTATAAATATATAAAACCATCAACATCCATTACACAATATTTTTCACGTAAATATTTAATTCAATCACATCAAAATATTTTACGTTTTTTGGTCTCAACTAACCTGTTCATTCTATTCACATTTCCACCTTTTATCATTTAGTTTGCACACTGATGTATATTTCAGATCATGTTATCCTTATCCATTTTCATATACCCAAAATCTTCATCATAGGAATTTCATTTTCATAATAAACATAACAAAACAATGAAAACAACCAAAACAAACATTCGATCGGTATATCTAGTGTTTAATCCTCACTTTTATATATATATATATATATATATATATATAAAGAAAAACATCACTAACACTGATCCAAAAATATAACTACATAATAAATTGACAAATAAGAGGTGACTCTCATTTTAAATAAAAATATTTATGCACTTATCATGAACAATCCTAAGGGAAACTACTGAGGAGCCACCAGGTTGCAGACCCGATAGCGTCCTAAACTAACTCCTCTCTCGACATTTTTTCATTTTCCTAGTCTCCTAATCATCTCCTTTCCTTCATAATTCATCCTCGAGGGTTATTTGTCCAAAAAAGTGAATAATTAAATGACTCGGGTTAAGTAGGATATGATAAAATGCCACTTAGCCCGTCTTTCAAGTAATAAAACAAACCTGCAATAGAATAGATCATAAAACAGGGAACGAATCCTAAACAAACCTAGCAAAAGCTCCGAGTGTGTTCTTGCGCCTAGGTAACGAACTCCTACTCCGTACTTACACATCAAACTGAAAGTTAATGCCCACTTATGATACATTCACACATCCTATAGCATACACACATCAATTAATAAAGATTTCCTACGCTATGTTGCATTAGATTACGATAATTACTTAGTTTACCTTATTAGTTTCTTAACACTGTTTTAATACAATTCAATCAAATAAATTTCATATTTTTATTTATAATAAAATAGAAAACTTGTTCATTCATTAATCTTAGCATGCTGTGTTAATAATTATCACCTTTAATAAATTAAGTCAGAGTTAATTATACCTCGTGTTGTCGGTAATCGAAAACGAATGGGGTTTTGTCATGTGGCTCGAGACTCGATTTCGATTCCCACCTCTGTTCGAAGTTCGATCGGGTTCAACAGAATAAATTTGGCAAAAAATCTGGCAAATTCCAGCGAATCTGTTTTTCTTGCACTTTTCAGTTGTTTGTCGGCAACTTTTGCTGTAAAACCCGTGACTCGAGTCAGGGTTTTATTATATCGAACCTATCGGTCCAACCGTCAATTCGAGTCGAGTCAGTTCATAGACCACATGCTGAGTCGTGACCAGCCATGAGTTATGAACGATGAGGGTTAAGTGTACTTGAATGTATGATGATAACGTAGAAAAGATGGTGAGAAACGAGTTATCAGAATATATGAAAGTATGCAGTGATTTTTCTTTTTACGGACTTGATCCTACAAATAGTTTTAGGTCGATTAATGCTTTAGGACGTGTTATGGGGTAGTTTGGATAGGCGATTAGCTATAGAGTATGTCATTTTGATGTTGTTGTGTTTATTTTATTTTACAAGATTTTTTTCTAATTTTTTTGGGTTTTTTAGGATTTATTACGAGTTAGAATTATTCTTGACTCGAGTCAGTGTCGAGTTAAGTCTAAATTACAAGTTTGCCACCCTACACTTCTCATCACCCTCCCCCAAACCCCGACACA
>JAVDBV010048400.1:0-12542 GCA_032619315.1 Piper longum | reverse complement strand
AAAAATGCCAATTGCAGCGCAGTGGTGGTCACCACAAGGTGGGATCAACAGCCTAGGCGATGAGGAACTTGGTGGTGATAGCGATTGGTGGAGTCTGGCAGCCGGCTTGCAAGAAAACAGCAAGAAATGGAGCGGAATCACCGCCGGGTGTGGCAGTGTCACCAGTGGCAATCGTGGCCACTGTAGTGGTCATGTGTTGTCTCAAAATGAAGTTGTCGATGAGATGAACTTAAATGGTAGGTTTTGTAAACTCCCGAAAAAAAAAAATTGACGCGGTAGGATCGAACGTGGAAAAATTAATATTTTCATTTAAATTATTTACCAGCCACCTCGTTAATTATTAATTACCCGGTCAAGTGTAAGGTATTATTTAATCGGTTAAGTGTCATTTAAACCAGTTAAGTGAACCATATTATTTACCCATTTAATCGGTTAAGTGAATCATTTCATTTAACCATTTAAACCAATTAAGTGAACTGTATCAATTACCCGATTACCCGGCGAAGGGAAACATGGTCGAAGTGTGTTTTCACATACCCTAGCCATCATTTCATTATAAAAGAAGAATGAGGGGCATCATTCACATTAGTTACTTTGGATAGACTCTGGCTTCCTCCTTGCCCGCGTCATCCACAATTTGTGTCAACGCTAGTACCACTTCGACTCATCGCTGGTGAGTCACCGTCTCGTCCTCAGCCACCAGAATGGTGCCCCCATGACCGCCTCGCGACCAGCTTTCCAGTCGTGCCTCTCACAACGAACGGAATCGTCGTAGTCGCAACCTACGACGGAGTTTTTGGAGCCGGTTTACTCCGCCGCCACCACCGTTTGAGCTATTTTTTGGCGTCGGTGAGCCACCACCGGCCGGTCCGACCACCTCAATGGCTTTCACTTATCTAGATCTACATTTTGAGACCACCCATGACCATCGCCGTGGCCGTGATTGCTGCTGACAATGCCACCACCAACGACGACGACTTCTCACTGTTACGCCCGATTTTCGGCCAGCCTGTGGCTGGACTCTGCCGGTCGTCACCACTAAAACCTCCACTGTCACATCCTCTTTCGATCACAACTAACAGCACCACCAGCCGCGCTGCCGTTGACGCTCTCCGGTGATGGGCACCGCCGCCCTCGTTTTGCCCGTTTACTCGCTACTAGTGTCGGGACTGTCTACCCGTTTTCGTGTCTTCTTGTCCACGTTTACATCCGACTGGTCATTCCCTAGTCCGTCAGACCATGTCCAGTTCAGGTTGCCCAGCCAACCCAGCCCATTTTCCAGCCGGGTTGGCTCAGACCATTTGGGTTGGTCTGGTTCAACTTGGTTCGGTTTGGTTCAGCTCTTATTCGCCCGTTTCTCAACCGTTTTTGTGGTAATTCGAGAATTTTTACATTAGTTTAGATGTATATTCACATGATTTAGCATGATTGGATGAAATAATTATTTTTATTTATTTATTCATTATTTTTATTTATTTATTTTTATTTATATGTTTATCGTACATGGTGAATGTTTACATGGTTATTCGTTGTAATTAATATAATGGTTGTTTATTACTATTAATCTTATTATGCTTATTCAGTTGTATATTTATTTATTTATTTATTTATTTATCTTTTTGTATGTTCACTTGTATATTATTATTTGTTTGTATTTAATTATGCATCTTGTATTATATAATTATGATATTTACTCGTGTTTAGCCGGGTATTTATATACTATGATTATATTATTATTTTATTATTATTTTATTATTAGAGTATTATTTATGTTCATCTATTATTATTTATCTAATTATGTATGAGTGCATTCCTTGATTATTTATAAATAAATTAATTATTATTATCATGTCTTGATTTGTGTGCCCCTTGTTTATTTCTAGGTTGTTAGCATTGTTTTATTTATTTTTGAATGTATTGATGATATGAACACATTCCACAAGCATGCATCATATAGGGGTATTAGTATTTTATTTAGCAATGGTTTTCGATGTAGGTTACGGAGTCTAAGCTCACTTGTAGAAAATTCGGATTAAGATCATTGGTCGCAGTCACGGGATTTCGTACAAGCTATTAGGTCCATATAATTACTGAAATGTTATATATTCTTTCCTGGCAGCCCTAGTCGGCCTAAGCCCAGATCCACCACCATGCACCGAGTGCAACTGGGGTCAAATAATTGACTCAGTCTGACACGGGGCCGCTTTTTTAAATTTACTTGTAAGACAAATATGGAGTCTCTGACACGAGGCAACACTCGCGAAAAAAGGAGTCTTTGTCATGAGGCAGCACCCGCGAAATAGGGAGTATCTGTCATGCGACGGTAATCCAAAACTTGAAAACCTGCCCCCATGCCGAAAGGGGATGTCAGATAGATGGCTCATTATGCATTTGTGATACCAACAGGGCGAGCCAATAACAAATATTGCTAACTTCACAGGCCATAGGTCACGTAGTGTGTGTGTGTGTGTGTGTGTGTGTGTGTGTGTCCTCATGCATGGGATTGTAGCGGGATGGGCGGCCACCCTCCCCGCATCATAAGAGCTCTTCATAGGCTCACTTTACTAAAAGGGTTTTGAAATAAGAATATGGAGTATATTTGACTTGTTTTTTTAATATATGGCTTAGTGGTTTTAGCACTAACGCGAAATTGTCTCCGCATGTGTGCATATTTGGGCATAGATTGAGAGCGGGGTTGGTGGATCTTTTACTAACCAAGGTTCGAAGAAAATGATAATGCATTGGATTTCCTTTTTCTTTTATTTGAGTTATAAATGTGGCTATGAAAAACGGTCCAAGACTATGAGAAGATTAATATTATGTCTTGTATAAAACATAGTCTACTTTGAATGAGTTATACTTTTGGCTTTAATATAAATCATGTAACATAGAAGTAATGTTCGGTCCGGTTAGGGCTGGTTGTTACAAGGTTGGTTTAGCTTAATTTTAAGTAACACTTGGCCAGCTAGGCCCACACTATTGTGAAAAAAGGCGGGTTGTTACAAGTTGGCCTCACCGGAGGCGGCTTGCGAGTGCCGTAAAATGGCCAGAAATGCGACAGTGGTAGAAACAGGCTATAAAAATGCAGTCTCCGACGGCTATTGCAAGGTCACTAGTGTCGGAGCTTGGTAACATCAGCCACCATAACATGCTCAAATAGCCATCTGGGCCCCATATTCATGTTCTGAAAACTTGTCTGGCTCGAGCACGCTTGAGCCGTTTCAAGATTGGCCGGAATCGGGCAAAACTACAAGCGGGTAAAACCCTAACCTAAAGCTGGGGTTTGGCAATGCTCGACCACCATCACCCTGACAGCTCGGTAGTACTCGATCAATCTTGGTAGTCAATTCCAATAGCTGTTACCAATCCAACTTGATCATGCTCTATCCTTGAAACCAAGTATACACATCATGAGGTTTATTTGTAGCTAATAGAGCACATGTACTCGGCACCCCAACCAATGCTCGGCTCACACTCCTTGTGACCCAATGAGCCATTTTAGGTTATCAATCACCATTCCTTACTATGGTTAGTATTGGGTAACCTTAGTCATGCTCACGGTTCCACTCCTTGGAACCCCGAGAGCACTCCTATGTGTTTTGACAACTTCCAAGCACCATTATTTGAGCATCCCTACAACTATAACATGCTTTAGTATCAGTAAGTTGTTTCCACTACTTGGATAGCACTAACTATCTTTCGCGGGCCCAATATGACTAGGAATAGCTTCCAAACCCGTCCGGTAGCTCCATGAACTAGACCCATAATAGTCCTCCCCCAGCAATGAGTGCATGTTAACTCCTTCCCATACTTCTTGATCTTTCTTTCACACTACCAGAAGTCCATCTCCTTTTCCCAGCTAGCCTCACTTCTCTGTTTCTCTCTCCACTTGATTAAATTCTTCGTCCTCCAATTTTAAACCCCTTTGCCGACCTGGCTATGCTCTAAAATCCTCCCTACTTTGTTCTCATAATTTTGTCGGACAGTAGGGGGAGTTCTCTTTGGACGAGCTTTGCTCGGATTGATCAAATCCTCATTAAAAGGTTTGAGAAAACTAACATGAGAAGTTAGGTGAAGTTTGTACCTCTCAGGAAATTTTAACTAGTATGCAACATTCCTAATAGCCTTCTCCACCTCAAAAGATCATCGTACCTTTGCACCAATGATCTATGCACCTTGATACTTTTGATTTTCTTCTGAATCTATGACGTGAACTTTAGCATTACTTTGTCCCCAACACTGAATGAAAGTGGCCTCCTCAAGTTGGCATACCTCTTCATTTAGAGAGTTTCACACCATCCTCATACAACTCTTCCGTATCCTTGGCAAATCTATGTGCAACCGAACATCTTACCCCGCCTCCCTATAGAGCAACCTCCTATGGTATAAGAAATTGGTAGCCTGTAGCAACCTCGAAATGACTCTGAGCTATAGCTGAAGATTGGAGCAAGTTATCACAAAATTGTGCCGCATCAAAAAGTTCCAACCAATTCTTTTGTTTGGCTTAATCAAAATGCCACAACTACTCAAGGCATTTTCCTTTGAGTCTGGCGATTAGACTGAGGATGGTTGAGTATAGAAAAGTTCATCTTGCTCCGTAGCAAACAAACAAACAAGTTCAAAATCTGCAATCTTGGCCGAACAAGTATGTTGGGCTGTTGAAAATACAGTGTACTTCAAAAAATGATCAACTACAACCAAAATTGATGATGTCCCCTTCACCTTAGCAAAGCCAGACACAAAGTCCATTGAGATTGAGCTCCATGGTCTTTTCAGTGTAGGTAGGGGCTACAACAGGCCTACTTCTAACCTTCTCCACCTTATCTTCTTGGCACACCAAACAAGAACTAACAAAAGCCTCAATATTAGCCTCCATTCTTGATCATTAGTAATCCCTAGACATTAGGGCATATATCTTGTTGGTAACTATATGTCTAGCCCACTGTGTATCATGGGGCTCCTCCATAAGCTTTTGTCTACGTCTGCTTGTAGGGATATATAGTCGACCCCCACTAGCATACACAAGTCCATCATCAAGCAAATATATGTGATCAATCCCTCACTAATTCTATCAACCAATTTCTTATACTCCAAGTCTATCTTAGCAAACTCTCTAACTTGCCCCAATAGCTCGGTTTCCTCCTCCCTGACATAGCTGTAATAACTTATACATTCTTCCTACTAAGTGCATCCACCACTTGGTTAGATTTTTCTGGTTGATGTAGCCACTCAAAGTCATACTCTGCTAGAAACTCTTGTCACCTTGCCTGTTTAGGTGACAACTTCTTCTTGGTCTTGAAGAAGCTGTTAAACACATTATCTATGATGACCACAAACTTAGATCCCGACAAGTAAACTAGCTAAATGCTAAGAAAATGTACCACAACCGACATCTCTTTCTCATGAGCTGAATACCAAGTCTTAGGCCTCCTTCAACTTCCAAGACTCAAAAGTAATATGATGCCTCCCTGTTGCAGTGCACCTCCTACGGATTTTTTTGAAGCATCTGTCACTACTTCAAACTGTTGTGTGAAATCTAGTAAATTCAAAATTGGTTCCGATCAAATGATAGCTTCCAATGTATCAAAAGCTGTCTTGCACTCCTCTGTCCATGCCCATGACTTATCCTTTCTCAATAAGTGATGACACTACATGACTGTAAGCAAGTATGAACTTCTTGTAATAATTGGCCAACTTTAGGAAGCTCCTCAACTCTGTCACCTTAATTGGTTTTGGCAACTCCACTATAACCTCCACCTTGGATTCATCCATACGCATCTCATCTTGGACAATACAATACCCTAGGAAGCTAATCTCCCCTATGCCAAACTCACATTTTACCTTCTTCACATTCAACTCAATCTCCCTCAGCTGATTCAATACCTGTTGTAGATGGCCCTTGTAATCCTCCTAAGTCTCACTATAAACAACTATATCATCCAAATAGACCATCACAAACTTATTGATCAAGTCATGAAACACATCATTCATTAAGTTGCAAAAAGTAGCTGGTGCATTTGTCAAACCAAACGACATTACAAGAAATTCATATGCCCCCATGCATTAAGATCGTAGTTGTCTTCGGTACATCTTCAGGTGCAATCCAAACTTGCCACTATTTGGATCTCAATTCAAGCTGAGTAAACACCCTTGATCTACCAATTATGTCAAAAAAACTAGCAATCAAAGGAACTGGGTACTTATTCTTAATAGTTACCTTGTTCAATCCTCGATTGTAATACACCAAATTTGGTTCACTCTCAAACCAATTTGGAAATGTTATTAGGGACCAAGCCATCCTTAATTCAATTAAATCAGCAACCCAACCCTAGCAGAAGAGATTTACTCTTGGCACCCTAAGATGGGAAAGTTCACATACAATGCATACATGAGATGCTCTAAACCTAACAGGATCCTATGTGTATGCTATGGCAAACCGAAACATATTTTAAAATAATTCAAACATAATGCAAATTCGGAAAACAATGGTTTTTAAATAAAAAATGGAAAAAGTTTCCCCTTAAAGTGCAATAAGGGATGCCCTGTCAACATTATATGTAGAGAAATATATATTCGCAATGTATTATAACACAATAGGTTTCACATATATCATTCACATCATGCTATAATTTACATAGAAATCATATCACATGTCATGTCATGATAAAGTTTTCATCCAAAACTAAATTAACATCAAGATATCATAACACATTCATTTTCATCACTCTAACAACTATATTTGTGCAAAGTGGCATTGCTACTCCTCTGTCGTACTGACGGTACTCATTCAGTCTAGTTCTCACTTACATATATAATAAGAAAGTGTTAGTAACGAGTATTACTTTTCCACAAATAACTACATATCAAACTGGCATTTGAAAGATGACTCTCATGTTAAAATAAAACATTTATAGCCTCACAAGAACACTCATATAAGAAACTACTAAGGAGACATCAAGCTATAGCTTTGATAGCATCCTACGTTGAATGGTGAGATGCCTCTCTCGACATTTTCTAAGCCATCCTACACTAGTGAAAACCAGTATACTAAAGGTCTCTACCTAGCCCTCAGCACAAAAGCCAAATACTCTTAGGAACGCCTTTTGTACCATTTGAATTCTCACGTCTAATGTAAACATGAGCTTTATTGTAGTACCCGTAAACCTCCACACTTCTCTCCATTTGAGGATGCTCAAAATGTGGAGTTGTCAGGGTTCTTTGAGAATGGAACGACCCGCTCACCAATCCAGAGCCTAATGTATCTCACACATGTGCCCTCTCACGGTATGTGAGAGTCTATTTCCCCATCTTACATCTCACTGAAAAATCATAAAATTCATTCTATAGGCCTAGGTAGGGAATTAAATAGCAGGACCGAAGGCATCTTGATCTAAAGCTGATTTTTAAGACAAACTCGAGGGTTCTCATCCTCGAGGGTTTTTAATCCAAAAATCATTCGGCTAAATGACCAATATTAAGTGGAATCTAATAAAACTACTACTCACCATATCCGGTATTAGTTAAATCAAAATTTGATAGACAAGAACATAAAATCAGAGAACGAGACCTAAACAAACCTAGTAGAAGCTCCAAGCTAGGTCTCATGCCTAGGCGGTGAGTTCTTACTCCGCACCTACACATGAAAGCTAAATGCTAACGTTTAGTATGATACATGAATGTTACACTCATCATCAACTCTTATGGACCATAAGTCATAACAAAATCCCTACCTAGGGCATTCATCAATATCAGCACATGATCCCCCACATGACATATATGCATCAATCCGTATATATTCAAATTCTATTGATCAGCTTCAACTCAATAAACCCCTTAGATCAAGTCATGAACAATCATGCAACAATACTATATTCAAGTATCATGCCAATTTCGTATTCAATTCATATAATCAAGTTACTACCAACCATTACTCGTTAAAATACATTACGGTCATGCAAATCAATTCATATACTATTTTACAATTTCATTGTTCATATGAAGCACAATTCTATTTTTAAGAAACCATGCTTATTAATTATAAATCATATAATTAATTCAAAATTAGGTATACCTCATGCCGTTGATGGTGGTGGCAATGGTGGCGATGACTGACGGGTTGGCTAGGGTCTAATAGGGTGTTGTGGTTTGAACCAAACCCTAGGTGGTGCATGACAGCGGTAAGAGACAATGGTTGCCTTCCGGCGACAACCCATGGACGGTAGTCCCAGCAGACATAGTGAGGGGAGGAGGTTGGTGGCTGACCGGCAACTGGCCGGTAGCAATTCGGGGTGGGCGTTTGTAATGACCCGCCCTAACTAGCCCGGGTGTTACTTAAAAAGTTAAATTATGTAAACATAACATGCAAGAACATGAATTCTAATACGACAAATAATTCTAGAATTTATAACTCATAAAAAAAATAAATCATGTTTTTGATGGCATATGACAATATAAAAAATAACCATCCCACAGTCTCAGATCATTTTCAATAGCCACATTTATAACACAAGAGAATAAAAGGAAGTCCAATTTATTATCCATTCACCAAGCCTGAGTTGGTAAAAGAGCCACAAACCATACTTTTATTCTTCAGTCCAAAGCTGCTCACCTGCAGAGGCAATTTTGCGTTAGTGATAAAACTACTAAGCCATATAATTAAATGAAACAAGTCAATATAAACCTTATTATTGGTTCACAAGTCTTTTAGTAATTATGAGCCTATGCCGAGCTCCAATTTTGTTGGGAGGGGTGGCCACCCCATCCAGCTACCATCCCATGCATGCGCACACACGCTACGTGGCCCACGGCCTGTAGTTACTCATATTTGCCATTGACTCACCCTCTCAATATCACAAGTGCATAATAAGCCTTCTTGGCTAGTGTGCCCTGTCACCCCTTTGGTATAGGGGCAGATATTAAATCTTCAAGGGGGTGTTGCCCTACATTGAATTGAGTTGACCCCGATTGCGTTCCAGTGCATTGTGGTCAGATACTCTGGTCGATCAAGACTCCCACATAGTAATTTTAAAGGGTGCGACCCCGTTTTAGATTGAGTTAATTCCTTGACCCCGGTTGCACTTGGTACACAGTGGTTGAATCTGGGCTCACGCCGACCATGGCTGCCAAAAGGGAAAATACAACATTTTAAATAATTATATGGATAGTTCGTAAGTGAATTCGTAACTACGACCAACAATCTTAATCTGAACAACATAAAATTATATGTAAAGTATAATTTTATTCGAGTAGAATTGCATGCAACTAAATGACTAATATATATAATTATTAATATTCGACAACATAAAACATCCCACACTCAACAATTGATAAAATAATTATTAGCTTATAAACAAATATTTAATTACTATTATTAGTATATTTTCCTTTGAGATGCTACTTACTTAACCATGACCTTGATGATTAGGTTTACGATTCTAATCTTTAATCACTATCATTATTAATAGTACTTTAATTAATTAAGTCGTTCGATTAAATTCTTTAAGATGATTTCTATTATCCTAATTCAAAGATATTACTAATATAATTATTTTAAATTATTTAACTCAATAAAGGTTCGAACTGTATTTATTTTCATTATACTATTTAGGTCCAACGCTTGTGGTTTTTACACGATTAAAGTTTATTAACCCATTTTCTACCTTACTAATTCGTTATTAAAATAATCACTTTATTTACCTAATATTAATTTAATATGGAAAAGGTGGAATCTTTATTCTATTAATCACTCATAACCATATGATTTAATTTAATAGCTTGTAATAAGCTGATTAATTATCGACCGTTTATTATTACCATATTTTTATTACTTATGGTGATTTCGTATAATAATTTATTAGTTTAGCCACTTTAAACCATAACTCATTAGAATAATTATTTTTAAAGGCTTATTATGAGCTAGTATTATTTTTAATTCGAACTGTATCGAATCAAACATAAATTATAGATATGTCATCTTCTTCTTCCCCACACTATTCTCTTCTCCTCACCTCATCTTTGGCACTAAAACCAGACCAGACAATCTTTTTCTTCAACCCAAAACTAGATCACGTCCTTCACTAATTGCTTCCCTTCCCTAGCAATCCAATTGGGCGCCTAAAGTTCATGCATTACAGCAACTATCCAAAGCGAAACCTGTTCTGCACCAAGGCGCACAATGTCTAGCAAGGAGCACCGCCGGGAACACAAGGCAAACTCTGTCCAGCCAGCAGCACTGCCCGGAATGCTCCCCTACTTCCCGCACGACAACCCAAACCCAAAAGAAAAGAAACACAACGTTGTTGCTGATTGCAACGCCACGAGTTTGTGACACAAGCGCCATGGTGCTGCTGCTGCAAGTTAGCAGAACGCGCTACCGTTCTTAGCCATGCAAATTAATGGAATCCAAACGTAAATTTAATCACCACAATGTATATAAGGGTGTTGATGCAGCAACTGAACGACAAAGCGATCGTGAATTGATGCAACAATAATAATTTGCATTTATGGACGAAATTTCCAGTTTTCAGTCTATTTCTTTTCTTTCTTGTTGATTTGAGACTTTAGCTTCATGATTATCAAGCTTATTATCAATGTAAAATAGGCATGCATGAAAATTAAGAAGAGGGAAATAGGAAGGATACCCAAGTGAGGAAGAATCCGGCTCCGGAAGAGGAGAAGAAGATGATAGAATGAAATAAGGATGACCCCCCCTCACAAATTATATAATGAAATGATGGCTAGGGTATGTGAAAAATACCCCAACACCCGTATTTCATTTAACCGGGTAACCAGGTAAAGAATAAAATATAATATTTAACCGGTAGAATTAACCTGATAGATAATATAATATAACTAATCATAATAATTTTCCAACGTTCGATCCTTCCCCGACCGAGTCAAATATATATAATTTTTTTTCATGGCCTTTACAACATTGGCCAATCAAGTAAAGGGAAATGTGCGGAAAGAGATAAAGGAAAGGAAGGGTTGGCGAGGGAGGGCTTGGCCGAATGGCGGTCACCGGCGGTGGCGAGGTCAGCGGCACTCCACAAAAACAAAGCAAGGGCGGCAGCGAACAAGAGGATGAAGAAGGAGGGGGAAGGAGGCTGGGTGATGGCGGTGCTAGCCGATGGCAGTGCTGGTGGCGTGGGGTCATCGACAGCGGCACAATAAAATAGTGGTGGTGAGGTGGTGTGGAGTAGAGGTTGTGACGCGGGGGAGGAGAAAAGGGTCGGGAAGGAATTATAACACACGCAGGTAGTTTTTTTAATTAAAATTTGACTCGCTCCTAGGCGAGCAAATAATAATAAATAAATTCCTAAAAATATAAAATATAATATAATAAAATACCATAAAATAAAATATTAGTGTTCTAACTCGATTGACACTTTCTAAACATACTAACCCACCAAAAAATAATAACTAACGCATCCTAATGTGATAAGCAGCTTAATTCTTATTTGATGGTCAAATGCATTAATAAAATAAAAATCTAGCATGCTCTCATATATTCTTATAATTCATTTTCCAACTGTGTTACTGACGTTATTATCATATACTCGGGTACACTTGATTTTCATGGCTCATAACATACAGCTGGACTCGGCTCGACATATGTGTTCTAAAACTGACTTGACTTGAACCGACGACTGAACCGACTAGTTCACGAGTATAAAACCCTGATTTGAATCAAGGTTTTTACACTGATAGTCCACACATAATCCAAGTCAGTTTTCTCCTAGAATAGAATAGGTGCTCTAAACAGAGCTTTTGATGGGTGATTTTTTTCTGAATCTAGCAACACCCCTACTTGAATTTTGAGTTCTGTGAGCTCCTTAGGCAATATTCTATATGACACCTTAACTGGTGTCTTTGCCCCTGACACTAACTCAATACGGCGTTCCACCAATCTCTTGGGAGACAATCCATATGGCAAATCTATGAGCATTACATCAAAATACTCATCCACAAATCCTATCAATAAATATGACACCTCTACCACTCGGTCAAGTTAGATCTCCACCATCATTACAAGATATGTCAAGTCTCCCTTCTTGCATGCTCTAGCTAGCTACATAGCCGACACCTGCTCTCTACTGATAGTGTAGTTCCCTAGAAGGTTGTAAGAACCGTGAAAAAAAAATTAAATAAATAAATAAATTTATTTATTTTTGTAAGACTCGAACCAAAATATAGTGAAATATTATTTTCGATGAATCGATATGGTCGGTTATCAAGTAGACCGGACAAGGTTCAACATAAAGCCAACTCTAGCCTTAGATAAGACGAACCCTCACTAAAGGCCAAACTCTGGCATTAGGAAAGACGAACCCAACCTAGGGAATACCTATACATGAATAGATGTGAGAGTTTAATAAATGAACTTGTTGAACCTAGGGAATACCTATACATGAATAGATGTGAGAATTTAATTGAGGGACTCGTTGAACCTAGGAAATACCTATACATGAATAGATGTGTGAATTTAATTGAGGAACACATTGAACCTAGGAAATACCTATACATGAATAGATGTGTGAATT
>JAVDBV010048395.1:0-10213 GCA_032619315.1 Piper longum | reverse complement strand
TTGGACCAAACATCATAAAGCCGGGCGTGCCGCATCCAAACAGACGTTCCGAACGCTGAAGGAGGCTACGGCCGGGCAACTTACAACATATCATATATAAACCACGGCAAGAAGGGCCGGACCCTACTAACTTGATTCAGGTAACAACCGAACCGACAGTAAAAACCCTCGGGCCAATTACTTAATGTTCCTCCCCGTCCACCTCCAACCACCTTCCGGCCACGGCGATGCCAGAATCGCCCGATTACAACAGTTTTGGAAATTTCGCCGCCCGTGCTTGCGCCGATTCCACCACCGACGAGCGTCACCGCTCCGATCAGATGTACGATTAGCTCCTTCCCAACCGGATTGGACTCTGCTTGCTGTCCATGCCGGCCGGATTTCTTCCTACGGTCGCCCACCTTGACCAAACTCCGATAGTTCATCATGGACAACTTCGAGTTTCATTTCTTGTTTACTTCTTTTCTTTTTTTGTTGATTAGAGACTTTAGTGTCATGATTAACAAGCTTATTATCACTTATAAATATGCATGCATGCAAATTACTAAGAACAAGAAGAAAGGAAAAACACCCAAGCAAGGAGGAAGACAGCGCCAATCCGAAGAAAGAAATGATGGTGACGCCCTCCCGACCCACCCACCCACCCCCCCTCCTCCCCCTTTTACCCCCTTTTTATAATGAAATAAAATACGGCTAGGGTATGTGGGAGCACCCCTTCACCGTAATTCCTTTAACAGGGTAATTGGGTAACCAAATACGTTTCACTTGGTTTAAACGGTTAATTGAGATGGTTTACTTAACTAGTTAAAAGGGTCAATCATACTTAACTAGCTAATGACAATTATTTTAAATGAAAAAAATTAAATTTCCCCACGTTCGATCCCACCCCGTCAAACATTATTATTATTATTATTATTATTATTATTATTATTATTATTATTTTATTTTTTTTGGGTCTTTACAAAACATCAAAATTAAGCATATCTCATAAAATATTAATTAACTAAAATATAATGAAAAATAGTACATAATTAATAATATTTTATACCCGGGAAGTACAAAATCATATTAAAAATATGGGTAAATATTATATAATTTAAATGCTTAACACACACACACCCACTTAAATTTTTGCGCATCTCGATCAAAATATTATAAAGAAAAATAAAATTTTACTACACAAAAATACTTAGTCATTATGTTCTCATATAATTCTTAATCAAACCCACAAGAGTCAATAAGATGTCAATCAAATCCGAAATTCCCTTTCATCAATCATACCCAAAAGAATACTCTACGTGTGTCTGTGATAGTCCATTGGCTTATGATTCTTATATGCAACCAAGAGAATACAATTATACATATGCTTAAATGTGTTTACCTTTCGCTCACATCTCCACTCATGTAGGCAATGCTAATTCAATGGAATCAATAGGTCTTTATAGGTTGTAATGGGGACAGGGCTGGGGACAAAAATAGGATAAATAGGATAAAACAAAGCAGAGGTTTATGTGCACACTAGCATTAAAAATCCTTTCCAAATCTTGACATACATGTATAACAAAATCCCAAACATCGTAATAAAACGAGACAAACTTCCTTAAATGTTGTAGTGAGTTGATGTGATAATATAGCAAACTTTGCTTTGATTAACCATTGGCTACCTACTTTTTTTTTTTTGTTGGAAGTTACTAACCTCTTTTTATTTCAAACCGGTGGAAGCCCATTGCTTCATCTTGTTCTTACCGGTGGAGGATCATTGCCTCATCTTTTTGTTCTCTATTTTTTTTTTACAAAGCAAAGTACAAGGAGAATCCACAATCTAATCAATCACCACTCTATGAAAAGCAACACCCCCATCCATACTACTAAAAGTTCCGTGTTTGTTAGAATTTAGAACGAATTTAAAATACTAGGGTGCTAAGACTCAAGTAGCAAGATATATTTTAATAAAAAGGCCACGGCTAAAAATAAGGGTAATCAAACAAACATGTATAATAAAGGCCATGAAATTGTGTGCAGTGGATAATTTATATTAGGTAGGCTTGAAGAAAGGTCCAGACTCTTCAAAAAGAAATGCCTATATCATTTTTCATCTACATGGCAAGCCAAATATTTCACCTCGAAAGTCGCTATGGCAAATTCTAAAAGTCATGACCATCATGTACAATCCTTATTGCAAAACATTCATTGAAATCATCTAAACCAAAGGATTGTGAAAATAATATATGGTAGAGAACCAACTCTCGAATGCAATTATTTACTCGGTTCATCCTTCATATCAATTAATCAAGTTTTTCCAAGAAAGGTAAGACTAATTCACATGTATCTATCATTGAACCAAGAGACTAATATACTGTTGCATAATAAAATTTTCATACTAGACTATAGTGTGTGTGTGTGTGTGTGTGTGTGTGTGTGTGTTTATCTATATATATATATATATATGCATATCTAAATCTAAACATGAATCAAGCATGAATAATATACACAAAATTAAGACATCCCCCACACTTAAACTAAGCATTGTTCTCAATGTTGAACAAAATAAAAATAAAAAGAAGTGAAAGAGAACTCCCTCAACCAATTAGTTAGTGGATAATTATCATGAATAACTAAATTTGTACTTGACCTATTCTTGGGTTGCCTCCCAAGAAGCGCTTGGTTTAACGTCCATAGCTATACGACAATTTCTCATTCTTTATTTAATGTAATGGAGGATTTCCAAAGTTGCTCCCCTTTATTGTAGTGTTTTAGTCTACCTCCATTGACTTTAAATGATCGATCTCCTTATTCAATCCTAATTTCAATTACACCATGTGGAAAAACTGTTTGTACTATGTAAGGACTAGACCATCTTGATTTCAATTTCCCTTTGAAAATTTTCAACCTCGAATCATATAACAATACCTTTTGTCTAGGAAAAAATGGTTTAGAAGCAATCTTTGATCATGCCATGCTTTGGACTTCACCTTATAGATCTTGGCATTTTCATAAGTAGCTCTCCTAATTTCTTCTAATTCAATAAGTTGTTGTAGTCTCATTTTTCCACATGCTTCCAAGCCAAAATTCAATTTCTTAATGGCCCAAAAAGCTTTATGCTCTAATTCTAGGGGAAGATAACAAGTCTTTCCAAACACTAATTGATAAGGGGACATGCCAATTGGCGCTGTTCTATAAGCCCATAGAGCATCATCTAACTGAATAGACCAATCCTTTCTATTACCTTTTACTATCTTCTCTAGAATTTTAAGGATCTCTTGATTGGATACTTCAACCTGGATATTAGTTTTTGGATGGTAAGCAGTGGCAACCTTAAGTTTTACTCCATACTTAGCCAATAAAGCTTCAAATTGCCTATTGCAAAAGTGAGACCCTCCATCACTAATGATTGTCCAAGGGGTACCAAATCTTGTAAAAATATTCTTCTTCTAAAACTTAACCACCACCTTGGCATAATTCAAAGGTACAACCACTACTTCAACTCATTTAGAAACATAATCTACAGCTAAAAGAATATAAGTGTTAGAGTTTGATGGAGGAAAAGAACCCATGAAATCTATATCCCATACATCAAATAATTCTACTTCAAGAATATAGTTAAGAGGTATTTCATTTTTCCTTGAAAGATTTCCAGCCCTTTGACAGCGATTACATCTCTCAATAAAATGTCTTGCATCTTTAAATAGTGTAGGCCAAAATAATCCAGATTGGAGAACTTTCATCGTTGTCCTAGTGCTTCCAAAGTTCCTGCCATAATATGTTGAGTGACAATGATAAAATATGGACTCCATTTCATTTGTTGGTATACATCTTCTTATCATCCCATCAGCATATTGCTTGAAGAGAAGAGGGTCATCCCAAAAATATGACTTAGCCTCATAAAGAAATCGTTTCTTTTGTTGAAAGTTCAAGCCCAGTGGCATCTTCCCACTCACCAAGTGATTTGCTAAATTAGTAAACCATGGAACAACACCGCTTTCAATGGCCAATATATTTTCATCAGGGAAAACCTCTTCATGGGTGGATCATCCTTAACGTTATGTGCTTGGCTCAACCGATAAAGGTGGTCTGCTACACCATTCTTGCTTCCTTTCTTATCTTTAATCTCCACATCAAATTCCTACAATAAAAGAACCTAACGGATTAGCCTAGGTTTGGAATCCTTCTTAGATAAAATGTATTTTAGCGTATCATGATCAATATATAATATAACCTTTGAACTTAGCAAATATGATTTAAATTTATCAACAACATGCACTACTGTTAACAATTCCTTTTCAATCGTAGTATAATTGCATTGTGTATAATTCAATGTCTTACTAACATAGTAGATAACGTAGAAAAATGTTCCCTTCCTTTGGCCTAATACAGCACCTATTGCATGGTCACTGACATCACACATTAATTCAAAAGGTCGTGACCAATCCGGTGCAATCACAATGGGAGCTAAAATCAAATTTTGTTTCAAAGTCTTAAAAGCTTTCAAACATGCATCATCAAAATAAAAAATTGCATCTTTTTCTAGTAAAGTACATAAAGGTTTTGAGATTAGAGAAAAATATTTTATAAACCATCTGTAGAATCCCACATGTCCTAGAATACTTCTAATTTCTTTCACCGATGTAGGAGGTGGAGCTTCTCTATAGCTACAACTTTTTCCTTGTCTACTTCAAGTCCTTTGCATGAAACTTTATGTCCCAAAACTATTCCTTCCTCTAGCATAAAATGACATTTTTCCCAATTAAGAACAAGATTAGTGTCTTGAAAACATTTAAGAATACAAGATAAAATAGATAAGCAGTCATCAAAAATCTCTCCTAAAATAGTAAAGTCATACATAAATACTTCTAAGGAATGTTCAATCATATCAGTAAAGATGGCCATCATGCATCTTTGAAATGTAGCGGGAGCGTTACACAAGCCAAAGGGCACTTGTCGAAAAGCAAAAGTGCCATAAGGACAAGTGAATGTTGTCTTCTCTTGACCCTCAAGTGCAATGGTAATCTGATTGTAACCTGAATATCCATCAAGAAAACAAAAGTAAGCATTCCCAACTAATCTATCAAGCATTTGATCAATAAAAGGAAGAGGAAAGTGATCTTTTTTGTAGCCTTGTTGAGCTTCCTATAGTCCAGGCACACACGCTGCCCCGTGATGGCTCTTGTAAAAATAAGTTCATCTCTCTCATTCTTTACCACAGTTATACCTCTTTTCTTTGGTACACATTGTACTGGACTTACCCAAGTGCTATCAGCAATGCGATATATCATTCCAGCATCCAACAAGTTAATAATTTCCTTCTTGACCACTTCTTTCATGTTGGAGTTGAGTTGTCGTTGGTGCTCTACAGTTGGACTGCATCCATCCACTAAGTTGATCCTATGCATACAAAAGGATGGATCGATGCCTTTTATATCTGCTATAGTCAAAGCAATAGCTGACATGTGATCCTTTAGTATTCTAATCTTCTTTTCCAACAACATAGTTAGCTCTGAAGAAATAATAACAGGAAGAGTGTCATTAGGCCCTAAGAAAATATACTTGAGATGCTTTGGAAATTGTTTTAACTCCAAAATAAATGGTACTTCAACTGATGGCAGCAATCTGTTGAATGGTAGATCTAAAGGTTCCACAACTCTGCATTTCCTATGCAAGATCGGTTGAAAATCTAATACTTTAACCATCTCTTCCATATCAATATCTTCTTCACAAAGAGAATTTTGGGCTTTAATGAATCACTCAACTGATCCCATTTGTAGATTATTTTATCACAAGTTCAATTCTAGAACAATCATATGTTGTATCCAGGCAATTCATGGATTTAAACACGTTGTATGTGACATATTCATTGTTTACCCTAAGCGTAAGTTTTCTAGCTGCCACGTCAATCAGTGTTCTCCCAGTTGCTAAGAAACCTCTTCCGACAATGAGTGGTATATCGTCATTCCTCCCTTCCATTTCGAGCACATTAAAATCTGCAAGAAAGATAAACTTGTCAACTTTTATTAAAACATCTTCAATGACTCCTTTAGAATATACCAATGATCGGTTAGCCAATTGAAGTGTGATGTTGGTAGGAGCAATATCGTTGATTCCTAACCTTTTGAAAATAGAAAAAGGCATAAGATTAATGCTAGAACCTAAGTCACATAAAGCATTACAATGAACGTTTCTTCCAATTGAACATGAAATCACAAATTTTCCCGGTCTTTTATCATAGGAGGTAGTTTTCTTTGGAGGATAGCACTACATTCCTCTATCATGGCCACAACTTCATTGTCATCTACTCTCCTTTTCTTTGTTAGAATATCCTTCAAATATTTTACATAACTATGCATCAGTTCAAATGCTTCAGCGAAAGGTATGTTAATTTGTACTTTCTTAAATCTGTCATGAAATTTTTTGAAATATTTTTCATCACTTTGTTTCCTCAATCTAGAAGGAAATGGTACTTGTTTTTCGACCTCTTCTGTATGCACCTCATTTTTCCCTTTTCCTTTGCTTCTGAGTAAACTAACCAATGTATTGGGTTTATGTTCGTTGTTTGGCTTTTCATCTTTTTCCTTAACTTCATTGGGCTGAACCGGTTCTTGTAAAGTAATACCACTTCGGGTTGTTATAGCTTTGCAATGCTCTTGACCATCTTTCCTTGGTTGTTCTGGTTGGCTGGGAAGTACACCCTTGGGTCGCTCACTTGGTTCCTTGTTTAACTGCAACATAACTTGCTGCATGAACTATTTTTGTCGTTGTTGCTGATTCTGCATAAATTGTTGCATAGAATTGGACATTTGGATCAAATCCAATTGTTGTGGCTGAAAAGGAAGTGAAGGGGGTTGAGAATGTTGTGATGGCGGTGGTGGATTATTGAGGACAACAACCGATTATGGAGAATTATTCCATAAAAAGTTGGGGTTATTGTGCCAGCCCGCATTGTAGGTATTGGGATAGGGATTGTTGTTCCTATTAAAGTTGTCTATGTAATTAACTTGATCTATTGTACATTGACCTGTAGAATGTCCTTGTCCACACCATTCACACCTTGGCTCCATAGCCTTAACCTGTCCCTGCATATTAAGATTTTGAACTTGATTAGTTAAAGCACTAACCTAAGCAGATAAAGCAGTAAGTGCATCTAATTCTAAAACTCCGTTAAACCTTCTTGGGTGCCTTTCTTGTGTTGCATGATAGTTGCTAGGAACCATCAATTCTAGCAGTTGAAAAGCTTCATGTGGGCTCTTTCTAAGAAATGATCCATTAGCAGCTGCATCAATTATGTTCTTTATTTGCCGCATCCATCTTTATACACCATGGTTGGGACACTTTTTCAACAATTCTTTAAATCTTTCTCATGCTTCAAAGAGAGATGCACCATCAAACTTAAAAAAAGATAAAATTTTGTTACGTAATCTAGTAGTTTTAGGAGGAAAATATTTTAACAAAATTTTTTTAGACAATTCATCCCAAGTGGTAATTGAATCTAATGATGACAACCACTCTTTTGCACTTCCTATTAATGAGAATGGAAATAAGCAAAGGCAAAGAGCATCATCAGAGACACCGGGTTGCTTATACATATCACACACAGATGGGAAATCCATGATATGCCTATTAGGATTTTCAGTAGGCGATCCACTAAATTGTCCTATAATTTGTAACATGTTAAATAAAATTGGTTTAAGCTCAAAGTGGGTCGCATCCACTGGTAGTGCAATAATACTAGGTTGTAACCCTCTTGCAAGAGGTACAACCCAATCTTAGATTGCCCCATTGTCATCATTGGCTACTGTACAATCGGTGGAAGTGGAGGAATTTGTTGTTGCTGAGGGTCCATGGCTTCTTCTTCTATTGCTTCTTGTGCTCTTTTTCTAGCGACACACAAATTTTTCAAAGTCCTTTCAATCTCTGGGTCACAAGAAATTAAGGGTAACCGCACTAATCGATGTATAAACAAATGACAACAAGGAAGAAGACAATGATGTGGTATATTTTTATTTTTATTTATTTTTATTTTTTTAAAAAAATAGAGAATAGAAAAAGAAAAAAGACTAAAAATTCTAATCATAAATTAACTAAGAAAGTTCAATCTCCCCGGCAACGGCACCAAAAACTTGTTTGAATAATTTAAATGACATGCAACTATACACAGTTGGAACAAGTAATATAATGATAAATGTCCAACTATCATCCCACAAAGAGATCAATTTACTTATGTTAATAATAGAAAATATAACTAAGAGGAAAATAGTAATAAAAAGAGATTTTTAGTTTAATATAAAACTCGTTCTAGAGTCGAATTTCCCTTGACAGGACATTAATCATCATCACATCTTACTCTTATCTTCTATTCCATCGAATCGCCGACCTAGGATAATTATATGACATGGTGGCTCCCGCTCCTTCATGCATCTATTATTTTGCTTCAATTTCTACTTCCCGGTGATAATTAATTAATCAACAAAATAATGCATTAAGGTTTGCCTTACAATCACATACGATGTTGTATATCTCCCGACCACAACGACAAACAAGTCAAAAGACTCATCGTATGATGAATTATCAAAGACTCTCCTGAAATCTAATTAAACATCATGATCTAAGTAATAGTTGATTAGTCTATTCTTAGCATTAAAAACATGATAATTCACACAATCCAATTGAATAAAAGAGTAAGCGGTTGAAATGATACAAACGACTACTCCATGATGAAAATAGAAAACAATATAAAAAAGAAACTAGTTTTCATTATGAAAAGAAAAGGATTACAAAAGCTAGAACTATTTCTATTACTAAACTCCTAAGCCAAAAGATGAGATATCTCAAACAACGAATGACCACTCATTTATATATAAGATGAGATGACCATTAGATACATGAATTCAAAGAGGGTGTTTACAAATTGGTGTAGTTTAATTAATTATGATGTCCACTCAACTCTCTAACTCTTTGATTTACTCAAATGTCTCATCGAGTTTTGTTAACACCATAAATTATAGTTATCAATGAGTGGGGTCCAATGTTCTAACCAACAAATCCTAAGCTTAATTTGCTTCATATTTTTCTCCATTAAAACATCAAAATTAAGCATACTCATAAAGTATTAATTAACTAGAATATAATGAAAAATATTACATAATTAATAATATTTATACCCGGGAAGTACAAAATCACATTAAAAACATGGGTAAATATTATATAATTTAAATGCTTAACAAAGGCGATAATGACTGAGCGCCATGATAGATTGTCATATTTTATATTATTTGATAATATATATATATATATATATATATATCCTTGTTGTGGATAGGTTAGCCCTTGTTGCACTTTCAAGGGAAACTCTGTCCATTTTTTTCTATAGAAATAGATATTTTTCTTTGGATTTCTCAATTATTGCTTCTGTTCTTTTTTTGCTTGCACATCATGGCATGCATTAGGACTACGTTAAGACCTAAGCATCACACCCATGTTTTGAATGTGACATCACTATCTTAAGACGTCGAGAGCAGATCCAGGTCGGCTTAACTGAATCAAGTACATTAGCAAATGGTTCGGTCGTCGATAACATTTCCATGTCAATTAATAGGTGAACCAAAATAGGATGCTACAACAAAAGTTTAAACGAATGCTAAATCCTACAATGGCGTAGATGTAGCCCTAAAACCTTGAGCTCATACTAGCAAGAACATGTATACATCGAGTATATGATGATAACTCATGCTCTATTGTAGCATAACTGAAGCTATTATTTGTATATTGAACATACCCGGCCTCTCTAATATGTTTATTTTGGGCTCATACTCATGGTCTAAAAGCTGAGCTAACTCAAACAGCCTTAAAACTAGCCTGAACCAAGTGGGGTAATAAGTGGTAAAACCATAACCGGAAGGTGGGGTTTTACAACTTTCATTTGTGCTGTTGGATGATTAGAGTTATATAAGGAAGTTAGCATACATGTAATATCATTCATGACATAATGAGTAGGATTTGTCATATGTGTTAGGTAGTACTGAGTTGGTCTCATTGCAGTGAGATGAGGAGCTCAACTCACTTAAGCTCAACTCGTAGATTTTTTAGGACTCCCGCTACTTTGGTTCTCTTTTCGGCTCCACCGTGGTTTTGTTTTATGATCATGAGATGAAATGATTGGTTATTTATTGAATCTCACTAATTTTTGGCAATTTAAACAATTTTTTGTAGTTTAATAAAAGTT
>JAVDBV010048394.1:4617-19485 GCA_032619315.1 Piper longum | reverse complement strand
TAGTCAAACATCTTCATCATCGGGCTGTGAACGTAATTGGAGCACTTTTGACCAAGTACATACCAAAAAAAGAAATCGACTTGCAAGGAAGAGAGTAAATGATCTTGTATATGTTCATTACAACATGCGGGTAAGAGAAAAAGAGTTGAGATGGAGGCATAAATATGATGTAGTTAGTGAACATTTGAGTCTAGAAGACATGGTAGATGAGTGGGTTGGAGAACAGGACAACCAATCACCATCGGTAAGTTTAAATGATGTGTATGATTTTTTTTAGAATTAAAATAAATAGGGTATAATTTTTTTCTATGTAGGATGATTTTTTTGGTACCAATGTTGACAAGAGTGATGATAAAGACCAAGAGACCTTTGTAGCAAATCAAGGTGGCACTACATTGAACACTACAGGAACAACCAATGTCAATATGTCAAACAATGCAACTGCAATTGGATCGTGTTCTATTACGTCTGATGGTTTTTCTTTACCTCCTCTTCCTAGTGGACTTAATGTTAATATTGGTGTATCTATTGACTCAGAACAAAATTTGTCTATGCCTCCTGTACCTGAGGGTCTTCATTTGAGTGGGAGTTTTGTGCCTCCTTTTACGCAGGGGTCTTGTATTGATGCGGGTGAAAGTTCTACTCTTCCCATTGGTGATCGTGATTCAGATTCCGAAGATACTTTGGATAATGAATTAGATGATCTAGTATTATTAACTATATAAAATTGTGCTAAACCTTGATGTTGTCGATTTGTATTAATGACTTTTTGTTATCATTTGACATACCAAAAATGATGATATATCAAATATTACATTTATGAAATTGTAGTCTTCTGATGATAAATAGCGATGTTTTTTTATATTTGTATTAAACTATAAATTTGTCTATATCTGTTGAAAAATTATATAATTATATAGTTCATGTCTTTATCCTATAAGTTATTAATTTTTTTATATTACCGATTTGGACCGATTCAACTGATCCGATTCCTGAGCGATTTATACCGATTCGATCCGATTCATTAACTCCCTCAATAACCGATTCCGATTCCGATTCCGATTTTTGCAACTATGCATATTAGGTAGATGGTTTCTGCTATTATATATTAAAATAGATAGATATATTAGGATAGATGAAGCTGAATAAATTATTGGGCTCTGCATGTTATTACTTCTGATTGCCTTTCTTGTGTATTGCAGGTAACCCAGAACCTTCATCCACTTCCCATTGTTTGTCATTACTTTTTTTTACAAAAAAAAAGAAGAAAAAAAAGGTACCGGCAATCATGAATGATATTATTAAGGCTGCATTTGAGGCAAACAAGAATCAACTTGCCTCAAACTCCACTTCCAACGCTGCTAGACAAAGGCCACCATCATCCACTCCAACTATTCCTACAGCAGTGGCTGTGGCTGATCCCAGCACTTCCAATGCGTCTGCTGCTGATCGTCTTAACGAAATGCCGGCAGACATGATTGAAGTTACAGCTCTTAATGGCATCTTGCCGTCAATATTCGAAGCTTCCTTCCCTGAAGTTGTAGTCAACCTCTTCCACTTTTGGGGTTTCCACTCAGAGTTGAATCAAATAGAGAAAATGCTCACCAAGATCAATTTGGCTCATCACGACGGAGAACGGAAAATGTACACTAACAAGCTCGTTGAGAAGTGGGTGGACAATGTGAAAGAAACAGCCTACGAGATTGACGATGTTGTGGATAAGATGAATGTCGAGGTCCTACGTCTGCAAGTGGAGAGTGTCTTTGATCTGACAAAAAGATACGCGTTTAGACTGACAATGCTCTCTGAGTTAGAAAAGCTGGTTAAAATCTCGACGAGCTGGTTACAGAGGCCAGCGACTATGAACTCAAATCGAGAAATGAGTACGAGACCCTTCCTCCATATTGGACCTGCAGATCCCAAACAAGTCATTCAGTGGATGTTACCGAGATATATGGACGAACAGATGACAAGAACAGGGTCATAAGTTACTTATTTGATCAAAATATGTCGAAGAGGAAATACTCTGTCATTGGCATTTTGGGTATGGGTGGCATTGGCAAAACCACATTGGCTCAGCTTGTCTTCCGTGACGAAAGAGTTGTGGAGAAGTTTGATTTGAAAAGCTGGGCATGTGTGTCTGATGTTTTTGATGGTATGAGTGTACTCAAGGACCTTTGCGCATTTGTCACCAAGAAAACGTACGATAATAACATGAGCTTGGCAGCATTGCATGATGAAATTGAGAATTTGGTGAGAGGTAAAAGAATTTTATTTGTGTTGGATGATGTGTGGACTGATAGGGATGAGGATTGGGAGATCCTAAAAGCTCCCTTCTGCCAATGTGCAGAGGGAAGTGTGATTCTAGTTACATCTAGAAATCGAAGTGTTCTTGAAACAATGAGAAGCAGGGAGATTCACAAATTAGAATGTTTAGAGGAGGTCCTTTGTTGGGACTTATTCAGGGATAGAGCATTTAGGCCGCGAAATATGAATGCCGAATTGGAAGAAATGGGAAGGAAACTTGTCCAAAAATGCAAGGGAGTTCCTCTAGCAGCTAAAGTCCTCAGCTCCATCTTATGTGGAGTTGATGATAAGAGAAAGTGGATTAATATATTAGAGAGTATGTTCTGGGATTTACCAGTTGATAGGGATGGCATATTTCCAGCATTAAGAATCAGTTACCACTGCCTTCCCCCTCATTATTCCCCGCTGATTATAAACTTATGAAAGATGAAATAGTCCAACTTTGGATCGGGGAAGGCTTGGTTCATCCTAGACATGGGAGAGAACTGGAGGATGTTGGAAGTGAATACTACGATGCACTGCAAGAAAGGTGTCTCATTGAAGCAGATCATAAATTGCATGACCTTGTGCACTCTATGTCTCGCAAGTTGTCAAAGAAGTTTTACTTGTCGAGAATAGATCTGTTGGCATCCAGTCATGAGGATGCTAGAGCAAGGCATTTTTGGGATAATGATTTTCAAGGAAGCGCACCAGAGCCACTTAGCAAAGTTGTGAGTTTGCGCACATTTGTTGCATCTATTTATGAAGGAAGTCTCGTACAAGATATTTCATGTTGGAAATATTTGAGGGTTCTAGAATTGGACGTTTGGCGGCCATTAGAAACATCCTACAGCATCGTTGGCAATCTTGCACACCTGCGCCGTCTTAAAATGAAGGGGCGTATGGAGGATACTCTCCCTAATTCAATTTGTAAACTTCATAGTTTGCAAGCACTAGAGTTAGCGTACATCAATGTGAAGAACCTTCCAGAAGAGATTGGAAATCTTATCAGTCTACGCCTCCTCGACCTTAGCAGAACCGAAATTTCACATTTGCCAAATTCTATCTGCAATTTGCTTCATCTCCGAAAGATCAACTTGAGCAACTGCAAACGGTTAAAAGAAATACCATACCAGATAGGCAAGCTGCAAAATTTAAGAAATCTCCTTCTTCGCTCCACTACAGTACGGCACCTTCCCGACTCAATTTGCAGCATTACAAGCTTAGAGATACTTGATCTGAGGTTTTGTCGTGAGCTTCAAAGTTGGCCACAAGGATTGTCAAATTTGGTTAATATACGATATTTAAGGATGATTGGCATACGGGAGGAGGTGTGTATGTCATTACCACCAAACATAGGAAGATTGGTGCGTCTCCGAGGTACGTTGAGGTTTGGGGTGGGAAGGGAAACGGGGCGAGGGATAGGAGAGCTGCAACATCTTGACAACATATCTGCTCTATGCTTGCGCAACATGGAGAACGTTGAAAACGTGGAAGAAGCAGAGATGGCTGCTTTGATAAACAAGAAATTTCTTAAAAAATTGTCATTCAGGTGGAGCTCACCAGAAAGGAACTGCAGGGTTGAAGGTGGAGAATTGGAGTGGAAGGTGGTTGAAGCACTCAAGCCTTACCCCTCCAACATTGAAATCTTAGATTTCAAAGGCTATGGCGGTAAAAGGCTCCCAAGTTGGATTTTTACACTTCATTTTTACTCTTTGCTGGATCTTCGTATGTCAAACTTGAACAGACTAACAAGAGTAACCACTCTCACGCTCAATTCCTTGGAATCTTTGTACATCGGTGAGTGCCCCGATTTGAGAGAAGTTGTCATTGTGGCTCCAAAGTTGAGGGCGTTAAGCGTGGAAAGATGCCCGGAGATGATACGCTTGTCTATTCAAGCTTGCTCTGGAGCCAACAACTCCGAGGATGCCTCAGACTTGACGCTTGAACCCTTGTTGCACCAAGTCGCATTGCCCCACAGAGTCCATCGCCTTGACGATAAGGAGTTGTGAAAAGCTGGGACCTAATAAGGACATGATAAGGAGTCCGAGATAGTACGTAATAATTTGATATTTTAGTTATAAATTATGATTGACTTTAAAAATATATTTTATTTAAATAAAAAGATGAATTATAATTATTTATTTTTTATTTTATTTTTTAAAAACAATTAAACAGACTCTGTAAAGCTAAAAATTAAAATTAGTAATATTTGAATATGTGACCTACTATGCAAAGTATTTTTATGCTTTGTTTTTATGAAATTAAAGTTAACGATACTCAAACCCATGTCCCTATATAAGAGATATTTTTATTATATTTTTTAAGATTTTTTTATACTTCTATTGATTGATGCTCATACTTTTAATCTCAGATTAGTATTGAGTTTTTTTTATTAATAATAGTAGATTAATTAAACACCTCGGATATAAATTCTTGATGAAGTTAATAGACTATTACTACAATTAATGGGTCTTAGCGGTTATTCTTTCATTGGCTGCTAATAATTTTAAAAAAAACAAAATTGTTATCTTGGCATTTGGAAGATGAAGTTAAGGATTCTTCTCTATAATAACAATCAAATTTCTTACATTTTGATCCTAGGCTTTAAGGTCGTAAACAAGCCTAGTTCATCTCAAGCTTGTTTGCAAATTAGTGAGCTCAACTCATTTTTATCTCTGATTTTTTCATATCCTCATATTTGAAGGAAGTGTTTTTTGACAATCTTTTTATTAAAACAATATCAACAAATTGAGCAAACCAAGCACAATGAGTTCATCATTTCAGTTAAATTATCTTTTCTTCTTTTCTTCTACATAAAACTAAACAGTGCTTGACTAAAAGAAATGGAAGAAGAAGCCATTCTGATCTTTGTTGAGAGATTCATAGCCATTTGATTTGATATTAATACAAAAAACAGTTCATAACTTCAAATAAAAAAGCTAATAAGTAGTGCATGGAGGGAGCAATAATAACTCATCGAGGAGAAAAGTAGCAATGTTTTGGATGTTATTATTTGCCAATTATTTTTTCCCCAGTTTTTTTTCCCAAGATTATTTTGTCAATCGCAAATCATGTTCAGAGTTGATGATATGGATTACGATAATGAACACAAAAATCACTTCATAGATTATGATGCACTTGTCTAAAAATTAGTATATTTTTAGTTTATTTCATGATCTTTTGTAAAAATTTCCTTCATTTATTCTCCTTAAAAATAAAGCTGGTTTTCTTTGCTCTTTATAAGCATTGTCTAAGAGAAAAGAAGAAACCCTTTTTCCATGCCAATTTTTGTCATGGATGAAGAGTTTAGATTTTCTTTTTCATTTTGAGGTAAGTTTTTTTTAAAAATTTTCACATTTTTCTTTAGTCTATTTGGATTGTGAGAAAGAGATGGAAAATGTGTAATTTTCTAATATTTTACTTGTTTGGTTTAAAATAAAATGCAAGAAAGGAAAGTTGTTTTCCATCATAATTGGAAACTTTTTGGCAAACTATTTTCTCACCAAAAAAATAGGCAAATGATAAAAAATTAGAATGATCTTTTTTTTAAAAGAAATCTTCCTAACTAAACACACAAGAGAATATGATAGGAAAGTTAATTTCTTTTTCTTTCTCTCCTAATCTATCAACCCAAACAAACCCTAGTGATGAACATGGAAAAACACTTTCTACTTTATTTTTTTCAAGAAGCTTCTTGGCATTTATAAAAGTGGAGAAAAAATAAAGTAAATTTACATTTAAATATTGAAGAAAAAAAGACTCTTTCCAGCGGCAAAAAATTAACATGAAAAAAATAATTAATTTTCCCTCTTTTATTTTTATAAAGTGCGGGGAAAGTGATAAAAAGTAATTTTTTAAAGTTAATCTTAACACCTTGTCCATGATGGCGAGCCAATCCTAGCCTTTTTCGAGTTCTTTTTCATTCAATTAGCTACTTTGGAGATTAAAACGAGTTGCTTAGCTAATTACCCGCTCTTTTAGCAACAACGATACATTATCTAAATATTCCAAGAAAACTATTCTCTAGCGGGAAATGGGTAGATATTGAATGTTGTACGTAGATGTAATTCCACCCTTTACATCTCCTCCTCCTACCACATGTATTGGATAAATAGTTAATTAAAACTCTATCCTTAAACCACCAATGCCCCCGGCTTAGCTCGTCCAACATTTCTAAAATATGCATCCAATTGGCTAGGTTTATCTCTAATTCTTGAATTTTTTTTTAAGAATATATGATTAAATAATATATAATATTTTATTTACGATTTAATGGTGGTCTATATTTTATTTTCATCGGATTTTTCTTATATCTTAATAATACAAATTTAAAAGTAATTATTTAATGATTCAAATTATGCGTATAATTGCTTTGGAAAAAATGATTAAAATTATGTGTAAATTTGACAACATTAATGCATTATATTTTTTACATTTCTTTTAAAAAATAAATTATTATTAATATATATATATATATATATATATATATATAAAATGAACGAAGATAATAAAATAGGAGGGAGGAAAATTTCCAAAGTGGGCCCCGATGCCGGCTGGTTGGCAGAGAAAAGTGACCACGTAAAGAAGGAAGTCCAACGATCTGCGGGTCCCACTCCATATCCAGTCCTCGACAAAGTCCAACACAGGAGTGTCAATCGATCCTCGACTATATATCAGCGGCCACCAATCTCTTCTTTTTTTGCACAAACCAACGCCATCAATCTCTTCTTGCCAAAAAATCTGTCGTTAATCTCTCATCTCTGTTTCTCTCTCTCTCTATATATATATTATATATATATTTATGTGGAAGAGATTTTCTGCTCTGCAGATTGTCCATCCCCCCTCTCCAACCGATCAAGACAGACCCAGGTTGGCTTTTTCCATTTTTTTTGGTGATTTTCCCACTTGTTCAATGTTACTTATTGGTCCGTCTCTTATTCATCCGTTGATGGGTTTTGCCGAACTTCTTGATGTGAATTGTTCGTAGGTCTGCTTGACTAGAATTTTTTATGCCACAGATTTACATTTGTGATTCCTTTTTTCCATTGAAAAAAGGAATCACAATCTTCCTTTTTCTGGGTCTGCAGCAGTTGATGCACTTTTCCTGTGGTTTTTATATCTAGATGGTTAAGTTTCTTTACCGGCTACGACTGCGTCATTAATTTAATATTAGGATTTAACATTTTGTTTGTTTTCGTTCATTTATTTTATGTTAACTTTTTGGTGTCCATTCTATTCTAATTTTTCTAGCTTTTTTAAAGGAAATATTTGGCTTTATGGGTATTGTTGTGGTGTTGACCACGGTTTTCTTTGTAAACGTCAATCATTAATCTGGCATTGGAAATATATCAAGTGTAAAATTTTTTGATTGCGCCAGTGTGTTTCGATTGTCGATTATTAAATACCTAATATACATTGACAGCTCTATGTTGTTACAAATTGCCATGTCATGAGTTGTTAGCTACGCTGTGAACTTCATTATCGGTAGTATGTTTATTGGTAGTCTGTTTATTTTAAATGATTTATTGAAATGGTGCGACGTCTTATATTATGTTTCATGAGTTGTTTATTGGAATAATTTTATTGTCTTAGTTACATCCATCTACTATTTTTTTTTGTTCCTTCTACTTATCTTCGCTACTCTCTGATTGTTAGTTAGTTACTTGATTCTATTACTCAAAAATGGCGAACGAACATTCTGCAATCGCCAAAGATGTAACTGAGGTAAAATTCTTTTGACAGACATTGTTTAAATACTTCATTTGCAACTGATGTGAAAATTATAATGCAAGTGCACGTGTCGAATCAAGTAATAAAAGTGATAAGAAAGTATCGTCCCACAAAGGAATTAGTAGCAAAAATTCTCAATTTCCAAAACTAATTTAATTATTTATACTTAAACGAAAACAAGTTTTAATAATGATTTAATTATGAATTACAACTAAATTAATCTAAAATTACAATAGTTAAATGATGAATTGATTTCAAGATGACAAACCTAGGATTTTCAATTTCACTTAATGTTATATTTGATTAAAGTTATAATTTTTACTAATGAATTACAGATTCGAATCATTAACCACGGGAATTAATTATTTATGACATCTCTTAGATTCACCATAAACTTATCATTCGCACTTAATTTCTATATATCTATGAAATTGCATATGCAAAATGATACATTAAGTTCTACCCTTAACAGTTACCCAAAACATATGAGTATATCTCTATCTCATATATAAATCACCCAAAATAGATGAACAAAGACTATTTTATTAAATGACAAATCTAATCTTTCTATTTTTAGACAAGATTAAATCTCTAAATCAATCAATATGTGGTCAATCTAATGATAGCATTAACGATAGAATAAAATAGATGATCCAAAAACACAATCACATAAATAAAAATTAATAACCTTTATTAATCTATACACTAAGTTTCATTGAAAATCCTAGAAAAGAATTTACTCCATAAAATATTCAAATAAACTCAAGAAATTCATATGTGATAAGAAAGACATCATTAATTACAAAGAAAAATAAATCAGAATAAAGAAAAATTCTTTTGGAGAAAGCTAATTCGTCTTCCGATCCAATTCCTTCGTCGTTGCTCTCCCTGTCTTTCGAGCCGTCGCTTTCTACCGTCTCTTTTTGTTGTTCTCCTCTATAAAACCTTATTTCAGTTTATAAATGATCCAGCCAAATATTTCAAATGGGCCCCACCATGCAACAATACCTGGATCGATGCAGTACCCGGGTCGCTACAGTATCCGGGTTTTGTTACTGTAGCGATCGAGTTGAATAGTAACTGGGCCTTGCTATAGTGTCGTCCTTAAGGAATTCATTTTTTCGCCCGATTTCTCTCCAAATTTGTTCCGGCTCGTTTTCTAACTCTTGTACCTTAATAAAACAACATTAATTAGCACTCTTTACACCAAAATCACAATGATTTCTCACATTATTAATAATAAATAATAGACTCTTAAACTAATAAAACTAAAGTAAAAATAACTCGAAACATGATAAAATTCAACATGAAATACAAAAAATAATAACTCTTTTACGGAGTTATCAGCAACCTATTTTAACCTTGATTCTTTTTGCATAACAGCTTATTGGTAAGACGCCAATGGTATATCTGAACAAAGTTGTTGACGGCTGTGTTGCTAAAATTGCTGTGAAACTTGAGATGATGGAGCCATGTTCCAGTGTCAAGGACAGGTACGCAGACCACATTTAGGATGCAGCAAAATTGCCTTTATAAATTTGCTCATCCTGTTTTCACATTATTACCTAGCATTTCTCATCTGCCATCGAGTTACTTGATTTCTTCTAGAAATTAAGTTACGGAAAAACTCTTTCTTTTGACACCTCAGTTGCTGGTCAATCATAAATTCTTAATTCAGATACATTTTTTTTTACATGTTTTCACCGTTCTTGGTAGTAAAAATTGATGTCTGCGCTTGGAGGAATAATATATTACTGATATTATAAATACTTCTGTGTAAGTTCCAGTTAAATGTTCCTTATTTTTATATTTATGGCTTACAGGATTGGATATAGTATGATCACTGATGCAGAGGAGAAAGGTCTTATTACGCCTGGCCAGGTTTGTGGATGATATCATTGTTCTTGCCAGAACATCAGTCCCTCTTTTCCCTAAACGCCCTTGAATATTACCAGCTTTGCTAAGTTCCTTTTGATTTTTGTGTTTGCAAATTGCAACAATCTTATTCCCTTTATCTATCTTTTCATGCCTGGTATAGTGAATTGGCAGCAGTTACTTCGGGCAAAGAATGAATATTTCTTGGTTGAAGGCAGTATGAATTTTTAATAGGAGTGATAAGCAGTTCTTGGACATTATTGATTTTGAAAGAGAATTTTATTTAATTATTAATTTTTTGTTGGTTTTCTTGCTCCATATTGTAGAGTGTTCTTATTGAGCCAACCAGTGGTAACACCGGCATCGGGTTGGCCTTCATGGCAGCGGCAAAGGGTTACAAACTGATTATTACAATGCCAGCCTCTATGAGCCTTGAGAGAAGAATTATTCTTAGAGCTTTTGGCGCTGAGTTGGTTCTTACTGATCCAGCTAGGGGCGTGAAAGGTGCAGTTCAAAAGGCTGAAGAGATTTTGGCAAAGACACCTAATGCCTACATCCTTCAACAATTTGAAAACCCTGCTAACCCAAAGGTATTTTGGTTGATGATACATCCAAGTTTGACGAAATTGTATTTCATTTGTAAGGAAATCAGTATCTTTCTTTTAGCCAAGCTATGCTTATATCAGTTTTGTTGATAAATGTGAGCATATTTCTTTTGACTATGATGTCTTTTGACCCTCATCCCCCCTTTGCTCATATTTGTAATTGAATTTTGCTTCTGCAGATCCATTATGAAACTACTGGGCCTGAGATATGGAAGGACTCCAACGGCAAGATTGATGCATTTGTGTCTGGTATTGGGACTGGGGGTACAGTTTCTGGGGCAGGAACGTATCTGAAGGAGCAAAACCCTGACATCAAGGTTCATTTGGTTTCTGGGGCAGTCCTTTTCTTTTTAGATCATACAATCTTACACAACAATTTTATTTCTGACTTCGGTTTTTGCTGCTTCTCGTAGTCCTCTTGTGTTACAATGGTTTCTTAACTATTCAAAAACTATGGCAGCATGTTTCACCAAAGTCATCCCTTTGTTTCCCTTTCTTGTAGATTTATGGTGTGGAACCAGTTGAAAGTGCAGTTCTTTCTGGTGGAAAGCCTGGTAACTATCTTGCAAGTTAATCCGATTAACAAGTTTTACAATTATATGACCAAATTTTAAATAGTAAAAAATGAAACTAACTGATTGTCTTGGCTTATTTACTTCAAAGGAAACAAAAGTACATGTGATGGTCACTCACAATTTGATATCTTGTTTCATCTTTAATTGATTTTAAAGAAGTTATCCTTGCTGGGCAGATCTTTGCAAACAAGTCACTTCTGCACCTGTTGAAGGAATCAGTGATCTTTTATATAACGTTTGTGCTGTCAACTTATTTCACGTTCAAAATGAGGAATATCTTTTTTGTATATATTTGCTCACAACATGAAGATGCATCTAATTGAAATGTTGTGAACTAGATCCATCTTCATGTTGTGAACAAATATATGCAAGGAAAGATATCCTCATTAGTGCAATTTATTAATATTTGAAATGTGGTGTATGATTTTTTATTTGTTTCTCTAAGAAAAGCTATGTTGTGTATTGACATTGTAAATCAACCATGTTTCAGGTCCTCATAAAATTCAAGGAATTGGTGCTGGATTTATTCCTGGAGTTTTGAATGTTGATCTCATTGATGAAGTTGTCCAAGTAATTATTCTTCCTATGAGCGTGTTCAAAATACAACCAAAATTCAATTTGATCAAGTTGTTGTGATGGTTTTATCTTTCATGGAAGTCATTATGGTTTTAGCAAAGCTTGCAGGGGGCATGATTTGATGATTCATGTTTATGTACAAAACATTTCTGATTCCTAAATTGGTGGCAGAAGCCAAGTTGACCCGTTCAATTTTGTGAAATTGGTTAAACAAATGTTGTGCATCGTAAATGGGAGATTTATTTTGTAAGCTAAACTTAGGTTATAGCTTCTTTCTTTATGTTTGTTATCTCCAATATTGATCAATATAAAATAGTTATGTAATTTTACTCATTGCATTTTAAATATTTCATTGGTTAAAACTGCTTTTGTGTAACATTTGAAGTTGGATAAGAGAATATCGTCGTAATGTTTCCTTTTCATTTGTATCTGAATTTTTTGCATGAATGTCCGATCTAAACTTCCCCTGATCAAAGTTTTCTAAGGCTTTCCCTTCAGTTTTATTTGGTTGCCCTGAAATTGTATGTAAGAAATATAAAATTTAGAGGTCACAAATATTCTTGTATTCGGATGTCTTGAACTTTAGTCAAAAGAAATTTCAATTTCAGTCAATAAATCTATGTGAAAAATTTACAAAGCAACATTTTCTTATGGAAAACAAAAGAAATTAGAAGAAATTTTTGGAGGCACATGCACATGGGAATGAATATTTCATTTTCATCTTCTTTTTCTACTATTTAAACGTGTAATGGAAATTCTTAAAATTTTCATGTTATTTCATCTCATTGCATTTCCATCTCATATGATTTTTTTTTTTTTCATTTACACTACTTTCTTGCCAACCAAACGGACCAATAGCATACCCTGCATGTGTTGCATACAATTTACCATTTCTTATGAGTAATGAATTTCTCATGCAGTTGTAAAAAATCATGTTATGATTCTACAAGAAATGAATATATTATGCAGATGTACAAAATACTGTGTTAATTTTGTTGTGATATCAGGTCTCGAGTGATGAAGCTATTGAAACTGCAAAGCTTATTGCTCTTAAAGAAGGATTATTGGTGAGCTTTGGTTTTGTAGATTTGCAGCAGTAAAGCATGTATACTCTGTATGCTTTGTTCTGTAGCAATTGTGGTATTTTTACACTTTCCATTTCTTCTACAGGTCGGGATATCATCTGGCGCAGCAGCTGCCGCTGCAATTAAAATTGCGAAGAGGCCAGAAAATGAGGGGAAGCTCATAGTTGTAAGTTTGAGTAACCAGTTTCCCTTTGTCTTTTTTTTTTCTTCTGTTCGTCAATCTCCTTACTTGATAAAGATATTACAGTATTACAACTCAAATTCTGCTTTTGCAGGTGGTTTTCCCAAGTTTTGGGGAACGTTATCTGTCATCTGTTCTGTTCGACTGTGTGAGACGTGAAGCAGAGAATATGGTTTTTGAGCCCTAAATTTGAACTTTTCTACTCAGCAACCGCTATGTTCTCAATAAATTGTTCAAGTTCACAAACAAAAGAAAAATGTTTCTCAAGTTGTATGGCTTTTAATTGGAAATGTGATTGTTACCATCTTGAAGTGTTTCCTCCATGTACATCCTAAACCTACTTGTTGTCCAGACCTTTTTCATTCCAATTTATAATGTGTTTAGTCCCTATGGATGGAAAATGGAAAATTGAAAATTCCTTTCTGATCATCTTGTATGATTGTGAAATGCAATGGCTACATGGAAAAAGCCAGTGAAGCATAGTGAAGGCGCAATGGAGAAGATGATAGCTCTCTTTTTGGCGATTTGTAGCAATCACAGACCACAGTTCTGCCAAAATTTCATGAAGATGATGCAAAATTGATTTCTTTCATTGGCCAACAATGCCATCAATGAAAATTTAGGGTTGCCAGTGGTATAAAATTTTAAATACTGTATCAATTACCATACCAAATTTATACAGTGGTTCAACTGGTTTAAGTGGGTTTTTAGCATCAATAAAAAAATAAAATGTTTTTTACACATTAAAAATGTTTTTTCAATCAATATTTATTTAAATACTAACTAAAATGATGTGAAGGCTTCCGGATTTTGAAGAGTATGTACTATACCTGATTTTTAAAACTGGCACTCTTACATTTACTGTTTACTATACCTCAACATTTTTCATTTCTTAGAAAAGAAAAATACATTTATCATTTATTCTTGTTAAACAATCAATATTTTGTACAAATATCACTGAGAATATATCATTCTTGTTAAACAATCAATATTTTGTACAAATATGACTGAAAATATCTAGAGTAATTAAAATGTTAAGTTTCATTTGACGATTTTTAGCAATACCTTGTCTAGTGTTGTTATAAAAAAATTATTTCCAATTTATTAATTAATGCCGTTGAGTTTTACTACCTTTATCACTTAAATTTATAAACATCCAATTCTTTTATGAAATTATTTCTATCACTTAAATTCAAAACGGTTCATAAACCGGTGATTTAGCTAGCTACTTTACCCTTGGCTACTAAATGATATTATTTTATTTTAACCTAAAAAGGGTTATATTAGTTGTTGCACTTTGAATAGTGTTGTTGTAAAAGCCCTATACTATTATTCATTAGTAAAAATGGATTATACTAATTAATATGAGTATCTATTTTCCACGAGAATATGCATTATGCAAAACTTAATGCAAAAATAAAGGCCCATATAATTCCTAATGACTCCCTTCAATATCATTATTTGTTCAACTATTAAGGGCAGTATTCTATTTATTTTGTGATAAATTAAAAACTAATGCATCCCTTGAGCAAAAATTTCAAATACCATAGCCAATTTATGTACATATATGAATACTATTTAAAAAGAAAAAGAGAATTGTTTTGTTTTTATTTTTAATTAAAACCTAAGTCGAACGAAAATTAGCGTAAAAAAAAAGCCGTTGCGGATTAAGAGTGACTCGCATATAATTTTTTCTAAGCTTTATATGTTTTATTACCGACCTCGGACTCTTTTATGCACGCTTTATAAATGCCGACAATAGACAATCACATGCACACACACACGCTAAAAAGACATCTCCACCCTCGCCGACCCTCGCCGACGGCGATGACGACAATGGAGGCCCTCCTCTGCAAGTCCCTTGGCGATCCCACCGCCGCCGCCGTCTCCACATCCGGCGACTCCGCCGCAGCAGCCGGGCCTCTCGTCCTCTCCCGATGCCACCCCGTGCC
>JAVDBV010048392.1:0-11802 GCA_032619315.1 Piper longum | reverse complement strand
GTGGTGGGGCGGGGCGGCGTCGCTCAACGGCTGGCCAGCACTGGGCGGCGCCGACAGCGGCGGTGGACAGCAGCGAGGGTTTGGGTGAGGGAGAGTGTCGGAGAAGAGGTATTATACCTCAGTGGCAATCTCGTAAGTAAGTATTGACTCGATTCCGACTCGAGTCAAAATAACTCGTAATAAATCCTAAAAAAATCGAGAAAAATCCCATAAAATAAAATAACTATCACCACATCCAAATGACATTCTCTATAACTAATAACCCGCCCAAACTAGCCCAGAACGCATCATAACACGATAAACGACCTAAAACTATTTCTACGGTCACAAAATGAAGAAATCTAAAATCATCAACTGTATGCTCTAATGTATTCTGATAACTCATTCTTTGTTCATTCATGTCGATATCATCACATCCTCGTTACACATGACCCCTCATACCTCATACACGCGGCCGGCATCGGCTCAGTACACGTGTTCTGAAATATACTCAACTCAAATCGACGACTGAACCGATCAGCTAACGACTATAAAACCGTGACTCGAATCACGGGTTTTACACTATAACCCTAGCTAACTTATAAAAATCCTATATATACCTTGGATATATACTGATAACGCATTCTCTGCAATAGCTTAACTCAAGCTATCATCTACATGTTGACCATACTCAACCACTAAAACATGCTCATATAGTTATTTGGGCTCCATGTCAATGTTCCACTGTGCCACGCTATAGGAGGTAGTAGCAAGAGCCCTGGAGGGTGAGATCACTCATGGTATTCATCATATGAGGAAATCTCAAGGGCAATCTACTTAGCTAGAGTCCAGGCACAGGGAGCATCGTAGAGGCGTCAGACTAATGACATCATGGTAGTTCACGCAGTGCGGGAATAGCCCATGCAGCAAGTGCCCACACAACAGCAGACACAACAATATGATTGGGGTCAACGGGATGGCGACTAGGACTACCTAGTGTGCCCCACCGACCAAAGGAGGTATTCGATAAATTTAATAACATACAAGTATACATGGTTGAAACAAGTAATATAATGATGAATTTCAAGTATCATCCTAAAGAGAGATGAATTTTCTTAAGTTAATTAAAAAAATAAAACTAATTACAAAACAAAAACAAAAAGAGATTCTTAGTCTATGATAAAACTCATTTTAGAGTCTGAGTTTCTCTTAACATAAAATTAATCTTCATCACATCTTATTCTTATCTTCTATTCCCTAGGATTGTTGATCTAGGATAATTATATGATATTGTGGCTCCTGCTCCTTCATGCTTTCATCATTTTTCCTCAATTTCTTCTTTTAGTGATAATTAATTAATCATCAAAATAATTCATTAAGATTTACCTTCCAATCGCATATAGTGTTGTGCATCTCCTAACCACAACAACAAACAAGTTAAAAGACTTGTTGTATATTAAATTAATTATGACTAATCTAAATAATTTCTCCCGAAATCTAATTAAACCTCATAATTTAAGAAATAAGTTATCAATCTACTCTTAACATTAAGAACATGATAATTCAAACAAACCGATTTAATAAAAGAGTAAGAAGCTAAAATGAATTTAATTAAAATATGTTAAGTTCTATTCTTCTCTAGAGCAAAATAAAGGATTACTCCATAATAAAATTAAAAAACATGATGGAAAAGAAATGAATTTTAATTATGAAAAGTATTAAAAATTACAACTAGAACTATTTAGTTTATTAAACTTCTAAGCCTAGAGTTGAAATATGGTAAACAACAAATGACCACCCATTGATATAGAAAATAAGATGTTCACAAGATACAAGAATTTAAGGAGGAAGTTCACAACTCGATGTAGTCTAATTAATTATGGTTTCCTCTCAAGTTCGCAACTCATCGATTTGATTAACCAATCCTTAAGTGTTAAGGATGCATCCAAGGCCATCAACATCCTTCTTTTGTTGCTTTGTGAACTCCTTGTAGTTACCGTTGGGTGGGGCGAGTGTCATGACCTTCCATTCCTAAGCTCTTTTTTTTTCTTCATCTTTTTTTTTGTATTTGACTCTAAATCAAGCATATCTCATCAAATATTTATTAACTAAAATATAAAGTGAAATATCACCTAATTTATAATATTCATCCCATGATTTATAAAATCACATTAAAAATATAAATAAATATTGTATACTTTAAACACTTCATAAGGCACCAAGCCAATGTATGAGGGGTATCGGCGCATGCTTTGTTTGTGGCAAGCTGGGCCATCGATTAGTTGAACTTGCTGGCAGTAGCCATACCAGTAGCAATGATACCAGTAGCAACAGTATAAGCACAAGCCTCACCATTAGCAACAGTATCAGCTGAGGCAACAGCCGTAGTTCCAGCAGCACCCCCACATTAGACTCATGGGATACTGTTAACACCAGCGTAGCGTGCTCTCTTGCCCCCGACTCCACCTTAGCAACTGGGGCATGAATTACAACGCCAGGGTGGTCAACTGCAATGTGGTCAATAGGCCCAGTAGAGATAGGGGGTATTACTGCAGCACCAGGGCAAAGGGCAGATAGAATGCCAGTAGCGCATGGTCAGAGAGAAAGTTGAGCAACAGGGCAAAGTGTATGTTACAAATGTAGATGAAGCTTTGCAGGACGCGACAATAATCATAGACACTACTCCTAGTCTCACCTCATGTTGTTGTTTTATTCGACTCTAATAGCATTCATACTTTCATAGCTCACTTTCATCCCTAAAATTGGAGTAGGACACGAGGACAAGTCTATAATTTGGTTGTGACTTCTTCTATCAGAGCAATCCTCACCACCAGAGAGTGTGTAAAAGGTATTGTTGCGGCCATACAGTGACACTTCTTGTTTACTAATTTTATAGTGCTACTGACGCATGAATTAGATGTGATCGTTGAGATGGACTCAATGTCGAAGCACTGAGAACTAATTGATTGCAAGAAGAAGAGGGTTCACCATCTTAGATAGAAAAAGGTGCAGTTAACATTCTAGAGCCAAAGGCCAAGACAGTGATCTTATGATCATCTCTTATCAACGGGCTCAGAGGTTGCGAAGTGTTCCTTGCCAGTGTGATTGCTTAGTAGAATGATAAAGAACCATTTTTAGGATAAGTTTAATCCAATATAACATACAAAATGAACAAGTTAAATGGATGAAAAGTAAGGTGCATTCTAACCCATATAACATTACCCCCACAGATAAAATAAGAGAAACAACTTTCTACAAGTACAAGGTATGCCTCTATGCTTTAAAATAAGAGAAACAACTTTCTACAAGTACAAGGTATGCCTCTATGCTTTTTAAGTAGAATTCCAAGGCTACCCTTTTTCTTCTTTAGCAGCATCTAACATCTAAGCAAACTGAGAATCCAGTACTAAAAAATGGTGGAAAACATTAATTGCTGAATAAACTCCGCTCTCTGTCTCGCTTCTTCTTGATCTTCATCACATAGATCACAAGCACTCGCACTGAATGGGCAAAAAGTTATTGTTGATAAGAGCAGTTGTATAAGAATTTTTTCTATGCTCACAAATTGTTAAAAAGAAACCTTCTACCTGTTCGCTTCAGTTACAAGATTGTTGTTGTTAGCACAACTGGTTTCCTCGTTGGTTGACGAATCGGGAAGTACGACACCACAGAGAAATGGTGAGAGCAAGGGGTCGGGAGTTGCATCAGAAGAAACCATTCTACCATTGATTGATCCTTCGCCAAGAAATGAACTGGACCCTCTCAACTCCTTGCCAAGAGTTGGATTAATGCTAGACCATGTGCTGGCTTGTTGCATTTTTTTCATCCTCTTTACAAATAAATAGTTCATAGATAAATGTGAACAACATTTTGTCTTGTTTCTAAGAAAAAATGTGAGCAATATTTATATACTAGTGCAAAAGAACAGGCATTGATAAGGCCTTGTCTTAAAAAACCCTATGTTACCTTCAACATATTTGAATGTTGTATGATAAAGTGGCCAATCATGTCTTTCCCTAAATTAGCTGCACAAACAGGACATACCTGCACATATTATTTGAGACAACTTAGGTACATGGAACAAACAATAGTATGAAGAGGCCAAGATGTACTTTTGGAAGTGATAAATGCCAGATGTAATGCAGAAATTGACAACAAAGCTAAATATTTTTCCAAGATAATTACAAAGCTAAAGATTGATTCAAGTAAATTCTTCTATTTTACTGCAGCTAATTCCCCGTGTCCAGCAAATGTTATTTGAGACAACTTAGGTACATGGAACAAACAATAATATGAAGAGGCCAAGATTTACTTTTAGAAAAGATAAATACCAGAAGTAATGGAGCAATTGAAGACAAATCTAAAGATCTTTCCAAGATAATTACAAAGCTAAAGATTGATTCACGTAAACTCTTCTACTATACTGCAGCTAATTTCCCGTGACAAATTTCCAGTGATCACTCTTCCATTCTTATCATAACATAATTTTTTCCAAGTTTCTGCCGATCTTCCAGTTTACGAATCAAAATCTTCTGTACAAACAAATATAATTTACTTCGTCCTCTGATTGAGGATTGAAACACAAACGATGTTGCAATCACCAGATAAACATCGTTCTAATAACCACTCTTCCTTCTCCTTCAACCTTATCTTAGGCTGCCACACGAAATGTTCAAATAAATGTTAAGTAGTTCCTTTTTCTAAAAGCTTAAATTGTTAGGAAAGTGAACCATTTAATATTTGCTTTACTGGAGATGTGGATACTATTACACCATTCTCCACCATTCCACACATTGTAAACATTTGCACGTTCCAAAATTTTAGAAACCACTCACTCCATTTCGAAAAAGATGCGCCTACCAAGTGTAAAAACTAGCAGAGACAACTATGTTAAATGGAAGAATCAAATTACTAGTTCTCAAGCAGGAACATAAACATCAAAATATACCCACCGCATTCTTAAGGTCAAAACAATGCTCATCTTGCAGATGAATACGTAACAGAGAGAGTTCTATATCCAGGTAGCAGAACGGGCAAGGGAAAGAAGCTTTAAGTTCATTATCGTCACTCCGATCAATCGCGCTCAAGTAATTATCTGAAAAAGAAAACAACATCACCCAGCAGGATCAATGTCAGATAAAAGCTTAACAAAAGAGAATAATTACTCTAATTGGTATTATTAAAAGACACCATTCTTTCTTAAAAACATGTCAAATTGTATTCATGTATGAGTAGCTAATCAAGCCTTAGTAAGAAAAAATTGCTCAACAAGAGGAAGGGAAACATAAAAGATCAGAAAAGCAACCTGGAGGGGGAGCAGAGGCATATGTTATGTGGTTAGTAGGGTGAACTCTAGAAGCCAACATCTCCAAATCCATGTTAAGCAACGACTTCCTAAAATTGGGAGCCGGAAAACAAGACAATACTAGCTTTAACAAATTGGTTAATCAACTATGGCATTAACCATGTCAAGGGGAGCTGAGAGAGAGAAGGAATTGCTGGTGGAGAGATCAAACTGGAGAATAGAAGAGATGGGACTGAGCTCGTTTCTTCCCCTTGCCCACCTCCACCTGCGCTTCCTCTTCCCCTCTTGTCTCACGCGGCTCTGGCCTCCAAAAAGCAGCAGTATACAAGGTACTTGTGGCATAAAAAGAGTGGTTTCTAGTCTGTGCGGGTTAGGTGGTATACGATAACTTACGCATACATCACTGTTGGAGATTTTTCTTTTTTAACCGAAGAAAAGGATTTTAGCAAAAATATATTTGAATTTATTTCCACAAATTACGAAGAATTTTTACATGACATAATTTTGAAACTTCTTTTTTACTAATAAATGTTTGAGCGAACTGCACTCCTCAACTTGTTAAGCCATGCTCTGAGTTGTATTTGACACTTCAAGTAAAATCATGAAAATTATAAACATACATTATTTATCTTATATACTAGTTAAATTAATATTTATAATTTATCAATATCAAATTTTAAAAAAATAGTATAAGAAATTTGTACATATAATTTACATTGGTAACTAATTTTCTATAAATATTTATTTATATAATTAAAATTTCAATATACATAACTCTGAATCAACGAGTTAATTGCACTCTATGATATGCCAAATTGCGTTCAAATTTTGAGTTTTTAAACTACGATGCATAATAATATCATTAAGATTAGGAATTATATGTCAATCATGAGAAAAAAAGAAGTAATACCGAATCAGTGTAGACCATATCATTCACTTAAAATAAAGCAATAGATCTCCAGCCATTTAGACCAATTTACTCTTCTAGACTTAGGAGCAAGTGGTATAAAATCATACCAAAATTACTTTAAAGTCATAAAAAACACTTTTTATATTTCAAGTTTATTATCGCATCGCCCTCAAAAATTAAGTTTAATTATAGTTTGAAAGGCACTTAACACGTCCATGCTAACCTCTATGTCAACTCCGTATTAGTATAAACCGATATGGATAACGGATAAACCAAATTCATGAAACTTATAAGAGCTCTGTATAAGTATAAACCTGTGACACGTACACATAATCTATATTTATATTAATTAAAATAATATGAATAAAATACTTACCCGTGCAGAGGAGAGGAAATGAGGTTGGCTAGGCAAGAGGGAATGGCTAGAGTTCACTCCACCATATTTACAATTAATACTAGCACCTCTTATATCCCCTACCAAATTAAGCTTTGTACCCTCTCAGAATTTCATCGCTCCAGATATTTCTATATACACCCTTCTCATTATTTAATTACGTTTCTTCCCCATGTGCGATTTAATTCCCTGTCAATATAGCTATCAAAATTCGTGGTTGCTTCCCCTAGCCATGGGTTGCACCATTCTTAGTTCAAACTTTCTCGACTAGTGCGTGGCGCAAGGATCATTGCGCGAAAAACAACATTCACATCCTATTTTTCTATTTAATTGAGCATTCGATATAATACTTCAATACCAAATGGTAACCCATAATTCAATGCTAAAAAAAATATCAAAAAATCCCCTTAAATCTGTTAAAATTTCGGAATTCCCCAATAGGGGACCCAAGGCCATCTTTTGCGAAGTGGCCAAAATCTCATGGCCACGCATGACCAAATCTGTGTTTATTTAATATAGATCGTACACTTAAATAAATAAATTATTGAGGCGTTGCATATTGTTTGTGACAACAATCCCTGTTTCATAAATTATGTGAGATGATGTGAGAACTGGGTCATCATTTATACAGTAAAATGGGGCCCGAGGAGGGCATTTGAAATCTACAATTTGCTAACCTGCTGATTATTTTTATAATTTATTTCATATTAATATCATTATAACCGTATCAAAACTTCAATAATTTTCACCGATGTATATCTACATTTTTGGGTGATTATTCTTGTAGAGTTAGACTTCAACGTTCTTTCTTTTTTGGAGCGAAAAGTTAGACTTCAACAGATGCTTCAATATAATGAATGGCACCTTCTTATTGGCTCCTGCACCTTTATATTTCATATGAATTAACTCCTACCATATAATTGCACTTTTCCAAAAGAACATTAACCACTCCTCCCACATTCAACAATAGTAGCATCTATATATAATTGCTTAATTTTTTTCCCAAAGAAGCACCTATATCATTCTATATACAATGCAACAATATTCATGAAAGAGGCAAAGCAGAAGCCTTCTGAATTTATATGAACGTATACTTTTGTTACAGAAAATGTGTTTTGGAGTGGCGACCTAACCAGGGCACTCACTACACACGTGGGGAAGAAAAAGAAAGTGGAGGAAATAAACACACGAAAAAGTGGGGGCTCAAAAAGAGAGTGTGAGGTGTTTCTTGTGGAAGACACCACCTTCTGACTCGGATCCGTGGCCCTTCCTCCGTCGTTTAGTTCCAAGTGGCTCTTCCCACCGTCTTTCTTGCATTTGCTTTTTCTCTTTGCCCGTTCGTCAACCTCCTCGCCAAACTCAACAATCCATTCAGTGTGTATTGTTCCGCCCATAGTTCTTTCAGGTGGAAAATTTTTTAGTGACGTCTATTTAACTGTGATCCTATGTACTCGACTAATTAAAATAGTAATATATTATTACAGGTTTCAAAAATAGAATAAACTTAGAGATGAAACTAGTTTCAGTCCCGATTATACAAGAAAGAAGCCATCTGGATATCAAAAGACCCGAAACCCGAACTCGAAAATGAAGATACTAAGTTTTTTAAGGTTTATATACGGCTCTGACTCGGATCCGATTTCTTAATGTCTACTCAAATAGATATTAAATAGATCATGTATATGTGCACAAATATATATATATATATATAATTTAGATTTTGTAATTATTTCATTTAAAATAAAATATATTTCATTTTCGAAGGTATTACTTTTATTATATATATCAATGACAAATTGTATAAAGAACATTGAAATTTCTATATAAAGATATAATAATTTTTGGGTTCTAAATAGATAAGCAGCGGCAGGTCGAAGATGGCTATCGGTGGCAAGCTGCCGTGACCCCACAACCATTGTGGGTGGCGTCAGGGGGCGTGGTAGGGTTTTTTATTTTTATTTTTGAAAATAATTTGTGTGGGCCGTCATTACATTCGGATGACCCAAATTAAAATTAGGGCAGAAAACTCTTAATGCACCTGGCTTAACTAATCACATCTCTTAATAAATACCAATTTCTTAGATTTGAATCTGATTTTTGTTGAACAAACAAACCCATTAATTTTGGTCAAGTTGGGTTGGGTATCCGATTTTAAGAGAATCGGGTGGCAATCCTCGTCCTATTTTACACTTAAGGCCGGTTTGGTTGGCATAAAAATAATGTAAAAGAAAAAAAAATTCTTAGGAAATAGAAATGTGCTGAAATAAAATGAAATGAAAATTTGAAGGTCTCCCTTATGTGTTTCAATATAGAAAAATAAGATAAAAATAAAATATTTCTTTTTTGCATTAGTATTTAAATTTTTTTTTAATTTCTTCTATATTTCACAAAAAATTGTCGCTTTGTAAAATTTTTACATATACTTATTTTAATTGAAAATAAAATATTTTTTGACTAAATTTCAAGACATCGAAACGCAAGGAAATTTGGACTTCCAAATTTTATATTTTTATGTAATTTTAAGACAACCAAACAGAACCTTAAAGAAGATTTCTTACTTAATAAAAACAATTCACCTGCTAATTCTTCCTAAAGTATCATGTGTATAAAATTAACTCACTTAGTCTAAGCCCGTAATGTCGAGCACAAGTAAGGGCCCAACTAAGTGGGAGTGAGCTAGAAAATTTTGAAGATGCTGCTACTTTGTGAAAGATTTAGTACTTGCCTTAGAAGCATATGATAAAATAAATACCTAGGCAACACTACTTACGGAAAAAGATCTTTGGTATGCCAACTTTATACATAGTACGCTGTCTCTTTCATCAATTAGGCTTCATCTTAATATTGAATGACAGAGTAACATTACGTGTCTCATCCCTTGCTGTCCATATAGGCCTAATCTTATTTACATAAATATTTGTCGCTTTTTTGTAGTTCCATAGTATGTGAGGAGAAAAGTTCCATAGATGCCGCCCCTCATTGGTGGTTAGGAAGGATTGACTTGAAGATGATTGTTTTGATTGGATAGCAAGTGTGAGCAGGAGGTGCACAATTTCTTTGTAGTGTTGATATGAAGGTAGTCTCAGTGCATGCTTGTTCTCATTTAAGAACTTATTTGATTCATTTATCTACTGTATTCTTGTGTATCTTTTCAGGTAGTATAGTTACTGGATCTTAAGATTCTTGATTATTTATCTACCATAGTGGTAGAAGTTTTGTGGGTTGAGAGTAGTACTATTGACTAATGTGAGATGGTTACATGTCATAGATGTGTGGATGAGATCAGTATCAACACGTCATGTGGATTTCCACAATTTCGAGGTTAGATAGTGATTCTTTGGGTGTACCACATTTGGATATGCATAGCTAGTACTATCTTGAGCAACACTTGTCTGCTATTCTTTGATTACCTTAGAACTTGTAGGAGTTACTTCTATATAATGTCGTGGGATGTTCCTTATCTATTGGGTTGGACACATGTGGCAATTGACATTCTTGATATCACTAGAAATGTATCTTTACCCTTACCTTTATTAACTTCATTGAGTATCATCTTTGTCGATGTCATTGTCATTCGGTATCATATGTTCTGATTTTGTTGTAGTTCTTTCTATTGATATTCCAACCATGAGTGTTCTTGATATTGTTGATGAATTTGATCAGTTTGAGCCAGATATATATTCATTTATGGTGATCTTATATCTTAACCTTGATACTAAGATGTATGTTATTTGGCATTATCTATTTATTTTTCCAATACTATCAAGATTCCCATACTTTGATCTTGAGTTTTGTTAAGCATACATTGAACACAATCTACATCCTTGTAATGGATAGTGTCTGGGTGTGGAGGCAATCATGACTCCTGAAGGTTAGCTTATTCAATTTGTGGTTCTAAGTCATCGTTGGCGTTGCGAAATGAAGGAAAGTCGGTATTAATTCAAAGCCGCGACACTCAAAACTCTTGGGTTTGAAAGTCGCAGCGCTATGAAACGGAAGAAAATTGACTGAGACAGCGCTATGGCACCAAAACTCACAGCTTTGAAGAAGAAAACATTGGTGATGGTGGTAAGTGAAGGCCGCGGCGTGGACGCAAGAAAAGTTCGGATAATTCCAAAATTAGAGAGCTGATTTTCACAAGGAAGACTCTAATAATTCCAACTACAAAAGGGTTAATCTCGCATGAATTTGGGACAGTTTTTGACATCTATTCTTCATATTTTTGGTAGGGGGGGCATCATTCACATTATTTTCCTTCGGACAGATGCTGACTTCCTCCTTGCACGGGTAATTTTTCTTATCTTCTTCTTCGTAATTTGCATGCATACATACTTATAATTGATAATAAGCTTGTTAATCATGGAACTAAAGTCCATAATCAACAAAAAAAAGAAAAGAATTAAACTGGAAGCCGTCCATGATGAACAACCGGAGTTTGGGCAAGGTGGGCGACAGTAGGCAAGGAAAATTCAAGGCAACCCTAACACCCCTGATGACCCTCGGGCTGCTGGTTCGAAGGGATGACGTCGTTGTGCCCCTAATTTCTGGTGGGCAGTGGAATTGTAGTTGTTATTGAGCAGAATTGCAAGGGTGGTGAAAACAGGGCAAAATAGAGGACGACGGAAGGTGAAGAAATCCGGCCGTCTAGGGTGGTAATTGGGTTGCAATCTGGTCGGGAAAGGAATGGTCGAAGGTGGCAAGACGACCACCCAATTGCGCCGGCGAAGCTTGCCGGCGGCAGAATCGGCGAAATGAGCACATCGCTTGGGGGCAGTGGAAATTGATGTAATCAGGCCAATCCGGCGTTGTTGCGGCCAGAAGGTGGCTGGAGGTGGTCGGGGAGGAGCTGTCACGGCATGGCGGGGCTGGTCGGTGTCGGTCGACGATGGGCAACGACGATTGACAACTGCCAGAGGCGAACAAAGCTCAGTGGACAATCGTGAACGGAATGATGACTTCGGGCTACGATTGTGGGCAAAACACGATAGCAGTGGCCAAAGGTCTTGGTCAGGGTCAGAGCTGGTACGGAAGTGAGTTGATTGACGGGGGTGGCTTGGCCGGCGGTGGCTTGACGTCGATTAACAGTCCATCGAAAAATAACCCAATCATAGCTTTGTTTTGGGAGAAGAAGAGAGTTGGGGAAGAAGAAGATGACAGTTTTGTAAATATTGGTTGACTCGACACCGGTTCGAGTTAAAAAAATAATATCAACTC